>JAOTOM010000959.1:0-52704 GCA_034440615.1 Ashinkailepas kermadecensis | reverse complement strand
ATTGTTGGCTTTTGAGAGAGTACAAAAGAAGGCAACAAAAATGGTTAATGGTATAGGCAACCTGGCATATGAGGAAAGATTGAAGGAATTGAATATGTTTTCACTTAGATAGAGAAGGCTGAGAGGAGATCTCATGGAGGTTTTTAAATTTGTTCATGGTCAGGAACAGGGATATCTCAGGGAAATGTTTGAATTTAACAGAGATGATGCAATTAGAGGTCATCAATTCAAAATTAAAGTTAATCACAGCAGGACAAGGTTAAGGCAGTCTTTCTTCACCAACAGGGTAGTAGAACACTGGAACCAGCTGCCAGGAACCATTGTCAGTAGCAACACACTGAACATCTTTAAAAACGGCATAGACAATCATAAGAATAGGGGGCTTGTTTTTCTGTATTCCAGGGAGGGTTGATCGACAGATTTGGTGGGCAACTGGTTCAGTGTCCAAAGTGCAACCAAGCTTGTGGCTCATAGTTGCACTGATCTTTTATGTCTTTATGTCTTTATAACCTTCCAGAGTGCGTGAATTGTGGCCTGAAACTTTTTGCAGATGACACAAAGTTGTATTGCAACGTTTTAAATCTGTCAGGCCTGGACCAAATGCAGTCAGACCTTGATGCATTAAGGCAGTGGTCTGGAAAATGGCTGATGCCCTTTAACTCAACCAAGTGCAAAATCCTTCGCCTTGGAACGAAAAACCGACGACATACATAAAACCTACAGAACACGCAGCTACATCAAATCACAGATAAAAACTATTTAGGCGTTCTAATTGATGAAGAGCAGAAGTTCCGAACGCAAGCAGGTTTAGCAGTTTCAAAGGCCAGCAGAGCTCTCGGACTTATTAAGAGGTCCTTTGCACACATTGATGCTCAGATGCTTCCACTCCTGTACAAATCTCTGGTCAGACCACACCTATAATATGGTAATGTAGTTTGGGGTTCTTTTAATAAGGCACACCAGAAATGGTTGAGAGAGTACAGCGCCGAGCAACCAAGCTAGTGACGGAAATCAGACACCTTCCCTATAATGACCGCCTACAAATGCTGCATCCCCATTCACTACACTATAGGAGGCGTCGTGGCGACATGATCCTCTCATACCAGCTATTGCATGGTCATCTCGGCTAACACCGAGAAGACATGGATCGGTTGTCACCACACTTGTTCACCAGATGCCACTCCTTGAAGATGGCGAAGCCTACTGCATTTACAAGTGAGACGAAACTATCTGTGTGGTCGCGCAGTCAGGGACTAGAACTCGCTCCCAGAACAACGTTAGGCGTCAGACGCAATGTTAATGCGGACATCGGGGGGATCTCCAGTAAAGATTCCTTCTTTACTGTTCCTGTAGGTAGGTTCCTGATGCCATTCAAGAACTCTGAAATATGCGCCCGCGACAAGCGCGCCCGGATGCTCAAGCTGACGTTCATAAATGCACTTTGCGCTTCGTGTGTGCGCGAATAATATATCTACAATTTATGATACTGTGTTTCCATAAAATATGATGCGAAGTGCATTTATGGACGTTAGCTTGCCTTCAGGCGTCAATTTCATTGCCACTTGCACTGATATATTGTTACTATGCCTATTGTCTTCTGGAACTACTTTCCACCATAGACGGCGGGCCGCCGGCGGCGGCGCCCGCGCACTGCGGTCCGTCCCCGAGTGCCCGCCATTCATTATATTGTCGGGCGCGGAACCATTCCCTGAATGTTAATGATGTAACATTGTTCATGTTTTACTTGTGTTATGTGGCCCTCAGCCAACAGGAATGCGCCGATTGGGTCAGCCCACAGGTGGTGGCCACCGCTATCACGATGTTGTGTCTGGACCGCTAAACCCAAAAGCGGTCGGCCATATTGGCCGGAGGGTGTGCCAAAATGTATGTCGCCAATCGCCTGGCAGCCAATCACGGCGGCCCACAGGGTACCGCCACCTCCCGGCGGAGGGTGCCGGCCCGTATTGAGAGGAGAACCGACTGAGCGGCTGCCGCGCACAGATCGTACCTGCTGTTGAAAAACCGTTGTTGTAGTGTCGACAGAATGTATCAAATTGCTGTCGACACTTGTCACCTTCGGCCCTTGCTTGCTTTAACCACAAATATAAAGCCAAACGTACCGCGTGCTTTGAACGGACGTTATTGCTACGCGAGCCTCCTAGACTTCATCACGCTGCCAACGAACGAGACTTCACTACAATGAGCTCCAACACCAATGTTACAGGCATATTTTCATATTTAAAACGATAGGCGATGCGGCTGCCATGAGTTCCGCCACCATTGGAGCTGAGGCCGACAATTTTTTCTCGATATTGTTTAAGAACATTACGGTGATGGGCGTTGAATGGAAAGAATGCATCTGTAACCGTGAATTTCTCCTTCACCATTTTGGCGTGACAAAACCGATGTTGCTTAGTAGTATTGTTGAAGGGTGAAACTTTATTTTTGTCGTGCCACCGCTCGGCGGCCCTACGAATCCTCTGGGCAGCAACCGTCGGCGCTTGACGTGCATCGAGCCATGCCAGAACCTCAATTATGCCGGAAAGCTTCATGTCAGAAGGTAAAAATGGCAGGGTTAGATACCCATAAGTAGTCGAGCATGGCATCAAAAGGCAGCTAATTGCATGCCGGTTTATGTGAGACGATTGGAAAATAATGCGCTAATGTAGAACATCTGATATACAATTTAAAGGAATACAATGTGATAATTCGACATAGAAATCCTGGAATTGGATGCAAAAATTGCAGTGCTAGAGATCTGTAAAAGTAGTCGAGTAGGGCATCGGAAGGCAGCTGATTTTATGTCGGTTTATGTGAGATCATTGCAAATTAATTGGCTAATGTAGAACATCTGATATACAATTTAAAGGAATACAACATGACAACTCAAGACACAAACCCTGGAATTTTGTGCAAAAATGGCAGTGTTAAACATCTATAAGAGTAGTCGAGTATGGCATCAGAAGGCAGTTGATTGTATGCCGGTTTATTTGAGATGATTGAAAATTAATTCGGTAGGGTAGACCATCTGATATACAAAAGGAACACAATGTGACTATTTGGGACACAAATTAAAGAATTGAGTGCAAAAGTGGCAGGCTTAAACCTTCATGGAAGTTATTCAAAATGATCTCAAAATGTAGCACGTTCGATTTTCGTTTCGTTAAGAGCATTTGAAATTATCAGCACATACACAGGTGTATGACACGTTTTTATTGCAAGATGTTGAGTGGGAAATTGCTCCTACTTCACTTTAAGGGTAAAGTGACAGGGTGAAACGAATGACGTCTGTCAAGACAGCTTCATATTCGGATTCACATTCGGATTTAGATTCGAACCCGGACCCCTACGATTTGGCCAAAACTTTGCACACATGCAGTACTAGTAGTGCTGATCACAGCTATAGCAGTTACTTCCCATCATATTAAGAACTTTGACCTCCAAAGGTCATCGAATTTCAAGGTCGTCACCTCGAACCCTGCGATTTCGATGAAAATTGCACACAGATAGTACCAATGGTGTTAATTACAGCGATATATGTAATATTCCATCACATTGAGAAGTTTGACCTCCAGAGGCCATCGAATTTCAAGGTCATTCACCCGAACCCATACGATTTCAGCGAAAAATTGCACACAGATAGTACAAATAGTGCTCATCACGGTGGTAGCATTCATTTCCCACCACATTGAAAAGTTCGACCTCCAGAGGTCATGAAAGTTCGAAATTGTCGACCCGGACCCCTGCGATTCCCCTGAAAACTTGCACACCGATAGTACTCAGCCTGCTGAACACGGTGGTGGCAGTCATTTCCCGTGACTTTGAAGACTTTGACATCCAGAGGCCAAGGACGATGGTCTTTCACCAAGGTCGGTGACATCGGACCCTTACGATTTGGTCTAAGATGTGCTATTGCATGGTATTCTATGCGCTGATTATAATGGCGAAAACGGGTTTTGGTCACATTATAAATAGGTCCTACAGAGCCAATTGTATATCCACCACATTTACATTCGACCACTGATATTCAGATTCGTTAAACACCCGAACACCTGCGATTCCCTTGAAACCTGGCACACCTACAGTACTCGGTTCGCTGATCACAGCAGTGGCAGTCATTTCCCATCACATTGACAACTTTGACCTCCAGAGGTCAGGGAAGAAAGTCTTCCAGCAAGGACGTTGACCCTGGATGCCTACGATTTGGTCTAAGATGTGCTATTGCATGGTATTATGTGTGCTGATTACAATGGCGAAACCCGTTTTGCGTCACATTAAAAAATAAGCCCTACAGAGCCAAATGTATATCCATCATATTTGCATTCGACCATGGAGACTCAGATTCGCTAAACAGTCGGACCCCTGCGATTCGCCTGAATCCTTGCATGCAGACAGTACTCGGCTCGCTGATCCGACAGTGGTGGCTGTCATTTCCCATCACATTGAAAACTTTGACGTCCAGAGGTCAAGGACGATGGTCTTTCAGTAAGGACGTTGACCTCGGACCCCTACGATTTGGACTAAGATGTGCTATGTTATGCTCTTCTCTTCGCTGATTACAATGGCGAAGCTGTTTTGCGTTACCTGAATAAATTAGCCCTACAGAGCCAAATGTATCTCCACCATATTTGCATTCGACCAATGAGATTCAGATTCGTTAAACACCCGGACCCTTACGATTCTCCTGAAGCCTTGTACACATATAGTACCCGGCTCGCGGACCACAATAGTGACAGTCATTTTCCATCACATTTAAAACTTTGACCTTTAGAGTTCAAGGACGCATGCTATGACTATTCAGCATCTATGTACTATCGGAAGAATGTATGAGGCTCGGAACACGAACTAATGTTCCAGTGGTTGAAGACAACTTCCTCGGCCTCTGGCCCCGCTCGTATCATACTTAAGAACCCTTCCCATTGCAATTGCCATCCTGACAATGAGAAGCTACGGCAACACGAACGGAATGCTAAAGACATAACGTTGAAAAATGGTTTGATATAAAAAAATGTTATGAGATGTTTGATATTGAAGTCGGATATGAATCTGCACGATCAAGACGGCAAACACGCTCACTGATCGGCACTGAATCCCTTTCAAACAAGTACTACTCTCACCTTCACTCGAGCGACGTTTCCAGTCCTCAGGGTGTCCTATTCACCGTATTAGGCTACATGTAGCAGCACGTGCTAGACGAGCTGCTGCAGGTGAAGATTTAGAGCAAGGCGACGTAATATCGGGACATCTTGTGCGAGTTGTGCTTGCTGCTGGCCAGGATATGTTGCTTGGCTCAACAGCGGACGACCACTTTCACGAGGCGTGGCCGGGAGTGTCCCAGTGGGTGGGAGTCAGCGGGCGCACACGATGAAACTGGCCATTGGCCAGAGTACCGTCAATGCGAGGAAATGCTCCAAGTACACAGTTCCGAGGTAATGTTCACACAACTCTAACACGATAAACTTAAATGCCAGCTCAGATGTTCAGTCACATCACTTCAATTGTAAAACATAAACAAACTAGCTATTAGACTGCTGAACGCGGAACATATGAACATAGTGAGGGGCCTAGGCAGGTGCAGCATGGACCCTATTCAGTAGCGAGGCCATATAACCCAAACGCTTTCTTCCGGCCAAACCAAACACAAGTCCTGATCATATCCAACAAACACAGAACACACTTAAGCCCCCGAGTCATCCATCCGCCTGTAAGACACAGCCACGAGTTCTGGCAAGACATCGGGTGACTAAAGTTCGTGTTGCACTGCACGGTGACCAGTTGCGGTATGCGGAATCCATGCCAAGTAGTTGCAGAAGTCGGGTAAGTGCAGCAGTAGCATTTGGATGTGCAACAGCCTTCTGAACGGTTGGCTTCGTATGATATTTGGTTCGTCATTCATTCAGAGCACTTGACCCCGTTTTTATTAGAAGCCCTTGCCAGTCTAAGTGATGATCCATTTTTGCAGCAGCGACAACAAACATTTTGACATCCTGTCCCTTAGATAATGTTCCTACAAACCCATTCGGGCACCTATTTGACGTTAGAATTTGGTTCTTAATGTAGGCTCGTGTTGCCGCTATTTCTTGACGACCGCGGTTCATGTTTCGTCGAATTCTCGTGAGCATGATGTGCACATACAGGCAGAAGTGCATTCGGCAGCTGTTGCCGTCCTGCTGCCTGTCTACATTGTCAGGGCAAGCGCATCGCCATCTGTTCCACTAGAGCAGTGGTTCTCAAACTAGGGGTCGCGACCCCAGCTGGGGTCGCGGAGCCCTTCTGGTGGGGTCCCGAGCAATATGAGTGATGCTTCGCAAGTAACAAAATACAGAACACTATAATAAAAAATACAGAATGTGGGGTCGCGGCGCGACGCTCCGGGTACACAGGGGTCGCCACATCAAAAAGTTTGGAACCACTGCACTAGAGGGAGGCTCTCGGCCTTGCCAGAACGATGATTTTTGCAGAACTGTCATTTCAGCCGTGGTGATGGAATATCCCAAGGAGTCGAAGCAGCCGATTATTTGTGTTGTGAAGTCCACAACCACCAGGGACCAGTGCATATTCCCGAAAGAGTTTACGGGCAAGATCCAGACTGGACGTTGTAGTTCGGTGTACCGCGCTGCAGCGTCACGCATGGAAGTACTGATGTCACAAGCCTTCAGCACTTGTAGGAACTGTGCAGCAAATACCGTCACTGATGCCCTCGTTCTTTGATCTTCTGTTCCCATGAAAGTTGTCAAAAAAATATAATTTAGCCAGCTTGTGCAGGACAGAGATGCCATGTCACTATGTGACACGAACCCCAGATGCGTATTTAGGTGGAGTTGTTATTTGCTCAGCTGATATATGTTCTTCCTGTGATAGATCTATTACATGATCCTCTAGTTGCGTCTCTGGGATACTTTCCTCCTGTTCTCGTTCGTTCGTCATTGACGCTCCTTCTGTTTTACATTCGACTTGTTCCTCAGCATGGTGGGATTGGTGTGGAATTGGGTAGTTTGGATAGTGAACCCGAATTAAGGTGCAGCATCGGAATCATGCTGCGCACTCTTGACCGACAGATGATCTTACATGCTGGTTGGTGTTTTTTTGTATACACCAACCGGCATGTAAGATGACACCAACCGGCGCAATGACACGGGAAGATTTTGAGTTCGTTGGGGAGAGGCGTCCGGTCCATCCATTGTTATGGCACATTGGAGTAGTCCCCGAATAAAGTGAAGGGTCAGGTGTCATGTCACTGGCCTGACATGGAAGGAGACGGAAGGTTCGAGGTTACGTTACATTTATATTACATTACATTGCATTGCATTTTGCCACCTTAGCCAGCAATCGGACAAATGTGTGCTACCTCTCCAAGCATTTCCAAGCGGAGATTGCTAGCGAAGCAAAAGAAAGGCCAGCGTGTTGCATGTGATCAGCTGTCGCGATTGATACCCCATCTGCATACTTCGGGTTACTAATGAATATCTTATATTTGCTTGGACCTCGCAGTGGATGGATTAATTATACCCCTCTAAGGTTTCCTGACATCGCTCATAACCGGTCCAAGGCATCACTTTGGTAATTTCTCATATCATCCGACAATTTATGAACGTGCATGATGTCAAATATTTAGGTGCAATCTATTAAATTAACGAAGTTAGGGTCGGTCAAAATCAGGTGACGACCTCTTCTCAGTACAGTCCTTAGATGTGCATTGAATATATCTCGCAAACCATATAAGATACAGCCAAAAGTTAAGTTGAAGTGGAGAGGAATGATTAAGGTAATGCTAAGAAACAAAAAAGTAACCTCTGGTGATGTCATCGGGTCAAAGGGGAACCTAGACATTGATATTTTTCACGTAATGTTGTTTCTAATGAATATTTTTTGAAAACCTGAAGACACGTACGGACAGATTATATCCCTCAATAGTGTTCTAGGTTACAAGTCATTGTCTGATATGGCCACTGATGGATGACCCGATACTTGTCGAAAGTAGAATTGATCACTTTTTATTCCAAACACTGGTATAAGACGCGGCACGGGCACAGCAGATTCTGGCACGGCACAACACATTGTCCAGCAAACTAGATGACGGCACACCAAAAGGCACTGGGAAAGAAAATGGGTCATCTTAAGAACGAGGGAATCATAATTGATAACGAAAACAAACAATACCAGAGCTGCAAAACATTCCACACACTGACAGCAGCACTGTCTCTACATTTCAAAGTTGTTCCATACAGCTTTACTTAAGCCCTTTTGCTTGGTAATCGTGGAAACTTGGGTTCAGCATTAAGACAATTTTAGATGCATGCTTTAATTTGATTGCTTGGGATAAGCCGGCACTGGCACGGCAGTGGCACGGAAAATTCTGACATTGCACAGGAAAAGACCCATGTGCCATTTTACGGGTTGACGTGCCGTGCCACTGCGCCAGAAAGTAGCAGCTCTAGTCGAGAGTACGAGCATCGCAAAAAGAGGACCCCCGCCAGTTACACTAAGAGACCACACGCTAAGCCGTTTTTCTTTTCGCGGTCGCAAATAAGGGGGTGGCAATGTGATACGCTCCTGAGCGTACGAGGGTTACAGTTAAGCGAACCAAATGTGTGGTAAGTGCTGAACGATTTTGAATGATGCTTCCCCATCAACCCCCCCCCCCCCCCCAATGAGGAATTAATTCGCAGTCTTTGCCGTATCCTGGCTAGCGCAGAAGTGTACCAAATCAACACGTAGTTATGTAGATTGTTTCAGCAAAATATTATCCACACCTGTGGCAAGCTTGCTTCATGTCAGACTAAGCCTGGCCCAACCCTGGGCAATAGCAATCAGGTGCTGGGGTGTCGTTTAGCCACATATATGACGCATGTGGCGATTGTAATCGATATCAGTTTTATGTGTTCGCGCGTTAAGTTCACCAATTACAGTGCAGAATTGTTGTGACATTAGACAGAATAGCTGTCGTGAAACGCAATTCTATGCAACACAGATGTATTGATATTCACATATCAAATCCTTTCCACGGGAGCTTCGTTGGCGTGGCAGCACGTGCGCCCTATATGATTTTCAACCGGTGAATTTGTCTGAAGCAAAGTCGTCGATTGATCGATGGTTTTCGACGGCGTTTTGGCAAAAGCTATTTGGCTATTGTCGCAAAAATGCTGCACTGTAATTGGTTCAATTGGTGCGCGCACAGATGAAAAACTGATATCGATGCAGTTTGAAGGGCCTTAGAGGGCTAACAGAGCCCCCTGAGATCTAAAAAGAGTCCCTAAGGTTAACGATGGTTGTTAGGAATAGTGAGGGTCAATGTCAGAGCTAGAAAGCCCATGAAGCTAGAAAGGCTGTCAAGGACTGGGAAGGGCCCCTAACAACTGGAGAGAACCGCTGACGATTGAAAATGGTCACTGAGCACTAGAGAGGACTGGACTGGGATGCCTAAGAGGCTTGTATGGGTCCCAATGAGAAGAACGGGCCCCCTGAGATCATTGATAAGTTTCTCATTAACTAGTTTCAAAAGCGCAAGTTCGTTAACACGGTTGGTCCCGTCTCCAGGGCTTTCCGTGAACATAACGTGAATAATAGCCAAATATCGTTCCGAATAGTCTGGTTCGAACAGTGGCCTTGGAATCTACCACGAGGCTGTATCTTCTCTCTGGTGTGCTCGCCTCCTAGAGCATGCACATTAAAGCAACAGCTTCACATCGGAGTTTTTCACAGCCAGCTCATCGAAATAGAAATCGTCGATGCATTGTATACCTGCAACATGTGCACAGTCATGGGTGTAGCCACGTCACAGAGGCTCGGAGGTGGGAGGGGCCAATCAGAATTGGGAGACAAAATCAGCGTCTTTGGGACGTCATTTGATACGTCATTTCTGAACAGGAAAATGTGAAAAAGGTTCATTTTGCGTCCAATATTCCTGGAACAAAAGCCAATTTTGGCAAACTCTGAGGAACATTTCCTACCAGCCCCTCCCCAGTAGTTGCACACATGTGCAAAGCTCACAGAATCGGAACCGCTGGTAGCCGTCCCAGTTTCTGGTAAAAAAATAAAAAATTAAATATAAAAAAAAAAATCCCCCCCTTCCAGGGGAAAAAAAAAATTTATTTTTTTTTTTTTTTTTTTTTTTTTTTTTTAAAAAAAAAAAAAAAAAAAAAAAAATTTTTTTTTTTTTTTTTTTTATTTTAATTTTTAATTTTTTTTTTATTTTTTAATTTTTTTTTTTTCAAAAATTTAAAAAAAAAAAATATAAAAAAAAATTTTTTTTTTTTTTTTTTTTTTTTTTTTTTTTTTTTTTATTTTTTTTTTTTTATTTTTTTTTTTTTATTTTTTTATTTTTTTTTTTTTTTTTTTTTTTTTAAAAAAAAAAAAAAAATTTTTTTGAATAGGCCAACAAAAAAAAAAAAAAAATTTTAAAAAAAATAAAAAAACTTAAAAAAAGATGTGGTTTTTTCTTTTTTTATTATATATATTTTTTTTTTTTTTTTTTGGGGGGGGCAATATAATAAAAAAAAAAAAAAAAGGGGGGCCCCCCGGGGGGGGGGGGGGAACACCCCCCCCCCATAAAAAAAACCAAAAAACCTCCCCCTCAAAAACAAAATAAAAGGACCCCAAATAAAAAAACCACGGGGGGAGCACAAAAAATATTTTAAAAATTTTGAAAAAAAAAAAAAATAGCAAAAAGAAGGGGGTCAGTACCAAAAAAAAAAAGGAAAAAACGGCCCCGGGTTATTTATTTTAATGGGGGGTTTTTTCAAGGGGGGGGGGGGGGGGGAAAGGGGAAAATTAAAAAAAACCCCCATTTTTTTTTTATCTTTAGAAGAGAGAAAGTGTAACAAAGTTAGGTTTTGGGGCATCTAAATCCCAGTCATTCAGCCCCCTACCCCCCAACGTTCAATGCCGGGTGATGTAAATGTGGGTGTCTTGGATGATGAAATGTAATTTGGGCTGCAGCGCCCTGAGCCGGTCGGCTGTCTGAACAGTACGCCTTACCGAGCCGATTGTTGTGGGTCGCCTATCCGGTGCATCCTGTCGGAACAGCTCACGTGTGCGGCGCCAGGCCGAGCGAGGCTACCGAGGTGCCGTCTCAGCACTCGTTCCCACGCGAGGTCGGTCTCTGGATATCATCAGAGGCGGCTCTGATATCTGACTCTGAGCTGACATTGTGTCTCTGATGTCTGATGTCAGAGAGCGCGCCCGCCTGCAGTAGTCTGCTATTGTTCTCGACTCGGGCCCGACGTCCGGACCATGCGACGTAATAGTGACGTGTTGGTCACGTGGGACAGGCGTTGCCGAGGGTATCTAGCGACGGTACCGCGAGGCAGTGGGGCTCTCTTGGAGGAACGGTCGTGGTGGGCGGTCGCCCCTCTGGCGGCCGCCGTCTGGCCAGCCCTGGCCCCATACTAGAGGTACGTCTGGGACTCTGCCTGAGAGTCGCTGTTTGTGGAGATGTAATTATCTGATAGAAATAGTTGCACCTGTCTATCAAAAATGAAACTACCTTGTTAACGCTATATCACGCTGCGCATTATTGTTTGATCTTCGTGGCCATTTGTCTGTTGACTAATAGCACAATATAGAAGTGCTGGTTTTGGAAGTGCGTGTCAAGATGTGAGATCAGAGCTCGGAGATGGAAGGCTTCGAACCATTGAATTCATAACCGGGGTCTTTAAATATCGTCCAACGTCGAGGTCTGACCCTAAACTATCAACGTGCCAGAAGAGTTGCCCCCTTCAGGGATGGCCCTGAAAACTCCCCTACAAATGATGCCGTGACTCGGGATAATTTAAACTGTTAAACCAGGTCAATTTCTACAATTGATGTGTTCGTGACTGAGATGGAAGCTCTGCCTGAAATTGCCAATAATTCAGGATTGAATCTAATCATGGTGCCCGAGTTGAGTCGTCAGAGGAAGCCATCGTCACAGAGGAGCAACTGCTGTACCAGAGGAAGCCAGAGGCTTCAATGGAAATTCACTGCTACAGCCATCTTCACATCTGAAGCCAGAAAACCGTGAGTCCGGGCATTCCCGAAATCCTGCCAAAACACCTGTATGAATTTTGGCCACTACTAGAACAGTGTTGTATAATTTTATAATATCGTTTTAGGTCTGCTGATCTTCGTATGCGATACTTGTAAATTATTGTGTGGACTCTGATACCAAAGTAAATTATTGTGTGGACTCTGATACGAAATTGAAACATAGAATTAGTGAAGCCTAGTATTTGTGAGAATGATTTTGGAAAATGGTAGCTTGATTAAATATGAATAATTTGGGAAAATTATTACTTGATTAAATCAGTTGAAACGACAGCCAACAGTATTATTTAAATACGGCTCGAGATATGAGCTCATGGTTTGAGGAAAATATCAAACCATTCTTCAGTGAGTTATAATTAATTTTGTGAGTTGCTCAATTAATTAAGATGGAAACATAGGTTAACTTAGAGTAATGAAACATTGTTGAAATAGAGCTTACATTATACTGTAGTATTATACGGAACTCCAATGTACTTTACAAATAGATGGTACCTACTTAGAAAAATAATTTAATGATAGGAATAGCTGATAATTAAATAGGACAGTCATATAAAAATATTTTGGGACTTGAATAATTCGCCTTTAAGGGAATTTAATATTACAGAATTGATTTAGCTTTCGGAGATTATTTATTTGAAGTATTTTTATTTGAGGAAAATGAGATTATTGCCAGTGCAAGGCATAATTATTTTATTTGGTTGACACTTGTAACCAAATGAAAGAAAATTATTGGGAACATGTATGTTTGTGTGTATGTATGTTGGATACGGTGCAAAATGGTTTGATTTACTTGAGCGCTAAGAGGTTGGTGGACTAGTATGTCACAGCCTATACGGATTCGGTGCAATAATGGTTAAGTAACCTGAGCATCAAGAAGTTACTTGGCTGGTACGCCACTTAGCTTGGGTTAAGCCGTTTGCTTGAGCTCCTGAGAGAGCTCTGACTGAAGCTTGATAGCCTCTCAGTACTGTCGAGACTTAGAGAGTCCAATGGCAGAGCAACGATTCATGCTGATCCCTGGTGTCTAGTGAGACACGCGAATGTTTGTGGAGAATGTATGGTAGAAATCGTTCCCATTGCTCAAATCTTTGCATCTTTAGCTGAACCTTGACTGTCCAGGTCATATAGTGAGTTTTGTTTGGAGAGTACATTTTGCCTAGCTAACAGTGCCAACCTACAGTGACGCCACCTATACAGAAACTCCGGAGCGCGGATAGCGCCATCTATGGTGACAGTTACGGACGCCAATGGCGCCGCCTGACAGAAAAAAAATTGGTAGGTCATATGTGGTGCCACCTATCGGGACTTCGGAATAACTTGACGCAAGTAGCGACACCTATATCAAAACAGAGACGCAACGTGGATAGTGCCACCTATATGAAGGCTAGTCTGGATTGAGAGATATAACTTGTGCAGTGTTGTATTAATTTTTGGATAGTGGCTAAAATGAACACGTAATCCTGGAATCCGCCCCTGCGAACCGAGCCTTGTCCCCGACCTTCACAGCAAGTTAACCATTCCTGCTTTCCACCCGGTGAAGAGAAAGCTGACTTCATCTGATCAACAGGTGATAGTGCTCGACTAACTTGAGTCAGAGCAGTTCAAATCGTCACCACTTATAAATCTGCCACAGATAGATGACCGCGATCGAGACAGGTGCTGTTACAGCACTACCGGCCCTCTCAACGGAGCTGCGCTTCATGGCGACACCTGCTCACAGCTGGCGCCATCCAGAGGTGCGCTGCCATGTCACCCTAACCAGGCTACCTGCGCCTAACCGACTGGCGCTCTCGAGAACTTGAGCGGCATATGCTCGAGTGTGCCCGAGAGGCACACACAGGTGGGCAGGCCGACGCCTCGCCTTCCCTGCCACACTGTTGGCAGAATCTTCAGTGAACTTCGAACGCTATGGTGATTCAGCACTTCTTCATCTTCGATCTTCGGCGGAACTTTAACTTTGGATTGGCTTTAATTGTATTAATTTAGGATGTGCATCGAATGACACTCGTAGGACTTTAGGTATTGACACATCGTGTGATTATGTTATGGCCGTGATCTGTCTAGTGGATCCCAGAATTGATCTGTGAATTCAATTCGCGATTTAGGACCTGCGCGGTGTGTTGTAACAAAGTTAGGTTTTGGGGCATCTAAATCCCAGTCATTCAGCCCCCTACCCCCCAACGTTCAATGCCGGGTGATGTGAATGTGGGTGTCTTGGATGATGAAATGTAATTTGGGCTGCAGCGCCCTGAGCCGGTCGGCTGTCTGAACAGTACGCCTTACCGAGCCGATTGTTGTGGGTCGCCTATCCGGTGCATCCTGTCGGAACAGCTCACGTGTGCGGCGCCAGGCCGAGCGAGGCTACCGAGGTGCCGTCTCAGCACTCGTTCCCACGCGAGGTCGGTCTCTGATGTCATCAGAGGCGGCTCTGATATCTGACTCTGAGCTGACATTGTGTCTCTGATGTCTGATGTCAGAGAGCGCGCCCGCCTGCAGTAGTCTGCTATTGTTCTCGACTCGGGCCCGACGTCCGGACCATGCGACGCAATAGTGACGTGTTGGTCACGTGGGACAGGCGTTGCCGAGGGTATCTAGCGACGGTACCGCGAGGCAGTAGGGCTCTCTTGGAGGAACGGTCGTGGTGGGCGGTCGCCCCTCTGGCGGCCGCCGTCTGGCCAGCCCTGGCCCCATACTAGAGGTACGTCTGGGACTCTGCCTGAGAGTCGCTGTTTGTGGAGATGTAATTATCTGATAGAAATAGTTGCACCTGTCTGTCAAAATGAAACTACCTTGTTAACGCTATATCACGCTGCGCATTATTGTTTGATCTTCGTGGCCATTTGTCTGTTGACTAATAGCACAATATAGAAGTGCTGGTTTTGGAAGTGCGTGTCAAGAGATGTGAGATCAGAGCTCGGAGATGGAAGGCTTCGAACCATTGAATTTAACCGGGGTCTTAAATATCGTCCAACGTCTGAGGTACTGACTAAACTATCAACGTGCCAGAAGAGTTTCCCCCTTCAGGGATGGCCCTGAAAACTCCCCAAAAAAAAAAAAAAAAAAAAAAAAAAAAATTAAAAAAAAAAAATTTTTTTTTTTTTATTTTTTTTTAATAAAAAAAAAAAAAAAAAAAAAAAAAAAAAAAGAAAAAAAAAAAAGATAAAAAAAAAAGAAGAAAAAAAAAAAAAAAAAATAAAAAAAAAAAAAAAAAAAAAAAAAAAAAAAAATAAAAAAATGTAAAATATTTTGGTGGGTGGGGAGGAGAGTAGCGGGGGGAGGGGGGGGAGGGGAAAAGGGGGAAGGGAAAGGGGGAAGGGAAGGGGGGGGGTTGTGGGGGGGGGGGTGGTTTTTTTTTTTTTTTTTTTTTTTTTTTTTTTTTTTTAAGGTAAAAAAAAAAAAAAAATAAAAAAAAAAAAAAAAAAAAAAAAGAAAAAATAAAAAAAAAAAAAAAAAAATATATTTTATTTTTTTTATTTTTTTTTTTTTTTTTTTTTTTTATTTTTTTTTTTTTTTTTTTTTTTTTTTTTTTTTTTTTTTTTTTTTTTTTTTATTTTTTTTTTTTTTTTTTTTTTTTTTTTTTTTTTTTTTTTTTTTTTGTTTTAAAATAATTAATATTTTTGTGTTTTGTGTTTTTAAGGTATGAGAATTAAAATGATTGGGGGGGGAAGGGGGGGTAGAGGGGGGGGGGGGGGGGGGGGGGGTGGGGGGGGGGGGGAAAGAGGAAAGGAAGGTAATTTTCAATAAATTTACAAAATTTTTGGGTTGGGGGGGGGGGGGGGGAGGGGGGGGGGGAGGAGGGGGGGGGGGGGGGGTGTGGGGGGGGGGGGGGGGGGGGGGGGGGGGGGGGGTTGTGGGGGGGGGTGGGGGTGTGGGGGGGGGGGGGGGGTGGGTGGGGGGGGGGTTTTTTGGTTTAGGTGGGTTGTGTGGTGGTTTTGTTTTTTTGTTTTTTTTTTTTTTTTTTAATTGGGGGGGGGGGGGCAAGGAGGGGGGGGGGGGGGGGGGGGGGGGGGGGGGGGGGGGTGGTTTTTTGGGGGGGGGGGCGTGCTTTTCCGTTCGGTTGTTGGCCCTCCCCCTGTTGGGGGAAGGAATAAGGGGGGGTTGGGTTGGAGGTGGGTGGGGGGGTTTTGTGTGTGTTGATGGAGAGGGGGGGGGGGGGGGTGTGTTGTGTTGTTTAGCTCAGGAAAGGGGGGAGGGGGTTGAGTGTGTAGGGAAGAGGGTGGTTGGGGTGGTGTGGTGGTGTTGAATAATGTGGGGAAAAAAAGGGAAAATTGCGACTAATTCTGCAGTATAAACCGAGTGGTGTAGTGTTAATTTGATTTGGCCAAGGTTGGGTCCACCGCACCAGGCAGCTCCCGTACCGTCTGTAGTACGGGTGTCATCCGTGTGGAAGTATGTGCAATGGGGTGGGCTGTTTGATATTCGAAAAATGTTAGTTGAGTTTCGAGGGGGAAAGTATTTTTTTTTCATTTGGTGGAAGAGATATTCGAGATTGGGGTGATACATGTGCCAAAACGGGAGTAGGGGAGGCAATTTTCCTGGGATTACCATGGGGAATTTGAGTGCGATTGTAAGGACATGGTTCAAATGTATGGCAATATTGTATTTGTTTTTATTATATGAGCGTCGAACGGGAAGTTTAGAGAGTGCGAGACTGGCAGGGTGGCTGAGCTGTGTTGTGGTCCGAAAGTGGTATCTGACTAGTTGGAGTGTTCTGCGGTGTTGTAAGCTGGGGAGGTGGGCCTCAGCCCCCGGCCGTCCCCACGTCGTTCCCCGGCCGTCCCCACGTGCCGTGGTGGAACAACGAGTGTCAACGCGCCGTCGCTCGGCGGCGGGCTGAGCGTAAATTTCGGAAAAATATCACCCCACAAAACATGTTAGAAGCCCGCGAGGCTAAAAAACGTTGTCAGCAGATTATCCTTATGGCCAAAAAACGCAGCTGGCAACTCTATTCAAACTCCTTGAACCGTTTTACCCCCATCGGCCAAATTTGGACTCAAATTCACTCTTTCGGAAAGGGCAGTTCCCCACACCGCGGATTCCCACAACTGACGATTAACCAACGCAGCATCATAGAACCCTCAGACGTCGCGGAACACTTTGCCACCTATTATGCTGACATCTCCTCAAATACACAATACTCGCAACACACCATTGACTTCCTACAAACCACTCTCTCCACCTGCAACTTTACCTCGAACAACACTGAATCATACAATGCCCCCTTTACTCCCTATGAACTAAATGTATCCCTCTCCAAAGTAACCAACACTGCGGCTGGTCCCGACCAATTGGCATACCCCTTCTTCCAAAATCTATCCGACTCCGGAAAAGACAACCTCCTTTCGGCACTAAACCAACTATGGACTGACGGCACCTTTCCCCCTTCCTGGTCTACTAGCACTATCATTCCTATCGCCAAACCTCGCAAACCTCGCGACCTTCCCTCTAGCTATCGATCTATCTCTCTCACTAGTTGTACCTCTAAAATTTTTGAGCGCATGGTCAATGGACGAATCAGAGTCCACCTCGAAAACAACGAAATTATCTCCCTCTTTCAAAGCAGCTTTCGACCCAGACACAGCACCGCCGACAACCTCATCCAAATAGTTGACTCGATACAGCGCGGCTTCATGAACAAACATGAAACCGTCGCACTTTTTCTCGACTGAAAATCCGCATTCAATAAAGTACACAGTTCGGCCCTTCAAATCAAATTACATCGTATTGGCATCATAGGCAGAATGGCAAAATTTATCACCAACTTTCTCGCTAATAGAACATTCACTGTCCACTGCGGCAACATCCATTCTCGGCCCCAAAAACTCGATCAAGGCGTCCCACAAGGCAGTGTGTTATCCCCCACTCTCTTTCTTATCATGATCAATGATGGTCTCGCTGACCTCCATACAATTTCCCCCTGTCTAAAATACTCCATTTACGCCGATGATTTGGCAATATGGTGCACGCATCCATCGGCAGAGAAAGCAAATTATTTCATGCAGCGCGCCATGAATCAAATTGATTCCTGGTGCTCACTCTGGGGACTGCAAATCTCCCCCGCCAAATCCGTCACAATGCTTTTCTTCCAGCTCCACTCGTACATCCCACCTATTACACCGCTCCGTTATCGCGACCAAATTATCAGTCACCAAACCACCTTCACCTATCTTGGCATCGTACTAGATAAAAGTATTTGTATCGGCGCCCATATTGCTTATCTAAAACAACGTTGCGCAAAACGTCTAAATTTCCTGCGCTGCATCTCCGGTCGTGAGTGGGGTGCAGACAGGGCCACCCTCAACAGAATGTATATTGCTCTGATTCGCTCAATCCTGGAATACAATGCGTTTATCTTCGATCATATATCTCCTACACACATCGCAACACTTGAACGCATACGGAATCACACACTTCGCCTCATCACCGGAGCACACCGCACCACGCCCATCACTAGTCTCCGGGCTGAGGCCCACCTCCCCAGCTTACAACACCGCAGAACACTCCAACTAGTCAGATACCACTTTCGGACCACAACACAGCTCAGCCACCCTGCCAGTCCCGCACTCTCTAAACTTCCCGTTCGACGCTCATATAATAAAAACAAATACAATATTGCCATACATTTGAACCATGTCCTTACATTCGCACTCAAATTCCCCATGGTAATCCCAGGAAAATTGCCTCCCCTACTCCCGTTTTGGCACATGTATCACCCCAATCTCGAATATCTCTTCCACCAAATGAAAAAAAATACTTTCCCCCCTCGAAACTCAACTAACATTTTTCGAATATCAAACAGCCCACCCCATTGCACATACTTCCACACGGATGACACCCGTACTACAGACGGTACGGGAGCTGCCTGGTGCGGTGGACCCAACCTTGGCCAAATCAAATTAACACTACACCACTCGGTTTATACTGCAGAATTAGTCGCAATATTCGCTTGTCTACACCACATTATTCAACACCACATCACCACACCAACCATCATCTGCACTGACTCACGTTCATCCATCGACGCTTTCGCAGCCATACACAACACTACACACCTCACACTCCACGCTATCCGTCAACTCTATCACACCCATCATGCTCACCTCCAACTCACACTGCTCTGGATCCCTGGCCACATGGGGATTCCGGGCAACGAGCGGACGGATGAGCTCGCTCGTCGAGCTATAGACCTCCCCCCCGCCCCCAACCTCCCAGTCCCCCCCGGTGACCTTTTGGCCCTCACCAACCAATTATTTAAGACATATATCCAGGCATGTGGAACCACAACACTACACATTTACACCACATTAAACCCATTCTCGCCAAATGGCCCTCTTCCCGACAACACACACGCACACATGAGATCCTCCTTGCCCGGCTCCGACTCGGGCACACAAAACTCACACACGATTTCCTCTTTCACCAACTTCGCCGCGCTCCGCCTTGCCAAACATGTGATGTGCGTAATTATGTGGAACATTTCTTGCTCATTTGCCCTGCCTACCAATTACAACGTCGCCCCCTTCTTTCCTACATTGCCCAACATCGGATTCCACTTTCACTGCCAAGCCTTCTTGGTGACAAACACCCGGAGCTCATTGAGCTACTATTTGCATTCTTGCACAGCACCAAACTCGAGGAAGTAATTTGAAGCCAAACGCTATCATCTCCGTCGTCGCAAAACACATACATATAGGTTATTTCACACTAGGTAGGCAGATACCGATCCAATGTGGCCATAACGGAAGGTTCTCCATATAAATTGTGCTTAGTTTTTTTACCTACGGGTTTTCCAAGCTGCTTGGTTTTTTCACCTTGTCAGGTTTTTCCCAACCTTTAACTCAAACATACACCTACACATACAAGATCGGGCCCGACGCCAACGACTCGCCCTGAGCGTCGGGTCTTCGCTTCGCCTTTCAGGTCGCAGGTGGGCAGTGGAGCCTCTCCGCAGGTTACGATGCTGCCCACCCTCCAAGTGTTCTAAGTGTCGTGTATGTATGTATGTATGTGTATGTTTCACCTGAGTATGTGTGTATCGACCCTTACGCCACGTTTCTTGCTTGCCGGCGTCTCATCTTTCCTCTCTTTCTTATTTGATATAACCGGATGCCACATAAGCCGGATTAACGTAATTCGTTCTTTAGCGTAGCATATCTCTAGCGTATGGCACTTTGCCTCTGCTAAAGATATAAAACAATGATGGTCGTTAGTGTAATGTCCGCGTATCCGCTCACCGAGCCGTCGTAGCAAACCTCTGCAGTACGCATAGATCACCGGCGTCCGGTTCTGCCATTGTTCGTTGGCAACTGACGCTCTGCTTCATGCTATTGTGCATGTCTAGCAGCATTGTAACCATATACCCGGTGCACTCCGCGTGCTGTTACGATGTGGGCTCACTTCATCTGCCGTTAGAGAGGGAGATGTTCCGTGGTCTGCTACAGTGCGGTGGTCTGCCACCAGCCACCTGGCGTAGGCTCGCCGTTAGCGATTTATGCAATATGATGCCGCGCCGTACGAACACACGGAATACTCTGAATATACACTGAGCCGAGATCGCACCTTATCGTTGGACCAGTTCACTGACTTTTAAGGATAGGTTCTCGGCTTGGAATGGCCATCCTCATAGACTTCTTCGTTATGTTAAGTGAAAACGGACGAATTATAATTATAGCATGAGTGCAAATCAGATTTACTACAATAAACATTCGGCATCCGAACGACTTAATTAGCAAACATCACACAAGTAGCTTTTGTTTACGACATTTTCTCAATCTGCGCAAGAGAATAAGTTAAAATATTGAAGAGCAAGTGCACGTTCGGTGATGCAAAAGATCACACAAATGTCTACGGTCTGCTTGGATCTATTCTGAACGGCAATGAACGGAAGTAAACATGCATGACCTGTGTACTTCACCATGACCGGGGGGACCAGTTTGTTTAAGTCAAGCGTATATACTGTTTTGTAGCCAGCAGAAACTGGGACGGCTACCAGCGGTTCCGATTCTGTGAGCTTTGCACATGTGTGCAACTACTGGGGAGGGGCTGGTAGGAAATGTTCCTCAGAGTTTGCCAAAATTGGCTTTTGTTCCAGGAATATTGGACGCAAAATGAACCTTTTTCACATTTTCCTGTTCAGAAATGACGTATCAAATGACGTCCCAAAGACGCTGATTTTGTCTCCCAATTCTGATTGGCCCCCTCCCACCTCCGAGCCTCTGTGACGTGGCTACACCCATGACTGTGCACATGTTGCAGGTATACAATGCATCGACGATTTCTATTTCGATGAGCTGGCTGTGAAAAACTCCGATGTGAAGCTGTTGCTTTAATGTGCATGCTCTAGGAGGCGAGCACACCAGAGAGAAGATACAGCCTCGTGGTAGATTCCAAGGCCACTGTTCGAACCAGACTATTCGGAACGATATTTGGCTATTATTCACGTTATGTTCACGGAAAGCCCTGGAGACGGGACCAACCGTGTTAACGAACTTGCGCTTTTGAAACTAGTTAATGAGAAACTTATCAATGATCTCAGGGGGCCCGTTCTTCTCATTGGGACCCATACAAGCCTCTTAGGCATCCCAGTCCAGTCCTCTCTAGTGCTCAGTGACCATTTTCAATCGTCAGCGGTTCTCTCCAGTTGTTAGGGGCCCTTCCCAGTCCTTGACAGCCTTTCTAGCTTCATGGGCTTTCTAGCTCTGACATTGACCCTCACTATTCCTAACAACCATCGTTAACCTTAGGGACTCTTTTTAGATCTCAGGGGGCTCTGTTAGCCCTCTAAGGCCCTCCAAGCTGCAAGGGGTCCTTCCTAGTAATCGACAGGTCTTGTGGGTTCAAGAACATTCTAGCTCTGAGGGTGGTTCTCAGTATTCCCCACCTCAATCGCCAGCCAACAGTTTGTTTTATCTCACAGGGGACCTTGTTGATCTATTAGAGCCCGCTCTCAATCTCAGAAGAAACCCAGGCCAGTCCTCTCTGACTCAGGAGGGCTGCCCCCCCCCCCTGGCTACGTCACTGTTCCAGTAACCTTCATGTCGGCCCAGGGCCCTTCGCATCGGCACAGGAGCCCTTCACGTCAGTCCAGGGCTCTTCATGTCGGCACAGGGGCATTCACGTCGGCCCAGGGTCCTTTCAAGCCGACTACTCCATCAGTCACTGGTGCTATGCTTATACAGCATACGCCCATCATTAGTATCTACGATTGAGACAATGAATTATTCAAAATACGTATTTCAGCGTCAGCGATGGTAGGAGAGCTTGGCATATTTTTTTTTTCCTAATGTCGACCCCTGTTTCGTATGCAGCAGCCTATCCTATTTGGCTACACGCACTATTACAGGTTCGATTGATATTGGGCTTTCCCATCGCCAGCTATTCAAAAGTTAGGACAGCCAGCTTAGGAATGCCTCAGGATGCTAATACATATGTCATTTGTCTGCTTGTTCAATACAGATGGTTGCATCCTGCTTTTTGTCTTTTTGTTTGCAGATAGACCACCACCAGTTATTAGTAGAAGTAGCCCCAGGAGCACCTCAGCTAGGTAGCAAGCTAGTAACACCAAGGAGCTCCTGGGGCCACAAAGTGAAATGTGTTATGAGGGGGAAAATGGAGAAGTTAGATCATGTACATACACATGCACAAGCACACAAACCTGCCTATGCCCACACATGAAACACGTACACCTACACATACTTCACATACATAGACACATGTGTACTCACATATCTATACAAATATACATACATACACATATACTAACATGCACATACATAAACATACACACATGCACACATTTTCCAGTGCGCAAATGATCAAGGTTAATTTTGATCACCAGTTAATTTGTGATATATGAGCTAATGAAATGAACTCTGATAACTTTTTTATATCTTGTTTCTTAATAGGCACATGATTGCAGGAAGGAAATTTTGTACCAATGATACTGTTCCAAGTTCTTGGTGCTATAAATGGTATGGAATGAAGTCTATAGGATTTCGATGAAAAAGGTACATGGAAATGTTCAACGTGCCTTAAATTACTTGGTGATGAGTACTGGAACATATTCATTATAGTGATTGGTAATGTTTGATTAAAAAATCTGTGAAGTAGTAATATGCTCTGTTCATGCACAATATGAGGGAACTTCAGAATGTTATATTTCACGAACAATTCATTTGTAGGGTATGCATAGTGCTGTTTATCTATGATTCTTAAAGCCCTTTTTTGTATTTTAACAATTCTGTCTAATCGTGTTGGAAAATCGCTTCCCCATATGCACAATAATTTAAATAGGGAAGAATCAAAGTATTATGTAAGTATTTTAATTCACGACTTGTGATAAAGTATTTTGCTCTTCCCATTATTCCTACATTTCTGCTAGTTTTTGCAGCAACATATGCTATGTGATACTTCCATGTTAATTTTTCATCAACTATTACACCAAGATATTTGATTTGCTGTTTCCTATGAACCTTTTGAGAATTTATTGCTATGTTTAAGTCAGCACTAGGCATACTGGAATACATTTTGTAATTTGTTTTCTTGACATTCAATGCTAATCTATTAGCTTGAAACCATTGAGTTATTCCTGTAACAATGGCATTTACTTTAATTTGTAGTTCCTTTATATTTGTAGCTTTTATCATGACAGCAGCATCATCAGCAAATAAGTAAAATGTTCCATCTAAAGAATTTCCAAAATCATTAATGTATATAAGGAAGACTAATGGACCAAGTATGGAGCCCTGTGGAACTCCCATTGTGATGCAATCTGCATCAGAGATTATATCATTGATTGATTATATTGCTATCCTATGCAACTATCTCAACAGTGTCGGAACAAACAGAATGCTTTAAAAGAGTGCATTACATCCTCAGCAAGCGCCGAATCGTTCGCGTAGCGCTACATAATCGCGCGCTTCATATTTGGGGTCCTGTGGCTATACTTGGTGATGACCACTCCCTGGGAATAAGACATCATACTCAATCTCATATTGGAAAAATTATTAGCCTGGTAGTGCCATATCAACATCAAATTAGCCGACATGACAAATTAGCCGTCTCCATTGGGTCACATTTTGCAGGGGTAATTCACCCAGTTTTCCAGACCAATCTGCCACTTCTTATGAAACTAAATGAGTACGATTCACATACTTTCCTTAAAAATTGCTTGCAAATTAAAATAATGCGAACTAAAGAAGAATTATAAAGTAAAATGTGATTTAAACACAAATCATAAGACTTCGACTGCAATTGAAGATGAAAGATAACAGAAATAACACCAATAAGTGGTCAAACGGTAATTTTCTATCAGCATGACAAATTAAGGCTGATGTTAAATATCCTCTGGAGCGTGTGTTTGCCATACGAGAAAAGCTAGATACGGTCCATATAATGCCTGAACAGGAAAAGAAACAATACCAACCAAACCGAACCACACAACGTAACCGTGTGTTCGGTGCGCCTTAGAGCTCCAAAGAACATCATCAATCCAAAGGAACCCGACCCAAGTTAACCAGGTTCAACTTAGCCTCAGGGGAGGGGAGTGATTTTTTATGCGTGCCGGACCATAAAGGTCATTTGCGCCGACTTTAATGCGAGTACGTTACATGTCTGTTTATACAGCGAGCGTTTGCGACCAAGGTGCAGGCAGGTGGACATTTACGTTGGGGAATTTTACGTTTGTTTGCGTGATATTTTAGGTGCTGAAGGCGAGGGTCTGGGTTGGGTACAGCTCCCTGATGTCTAAATTGTTTAGTTTTACTTTACTCCTCCACAAAATAATTCGTAGTTTGGGTGGGGGTGGGGGTATTTTGAGAGTGGTGAGAAGTTTATTTTGCCAGGGTGCCGGCTTTAGCCTACTCTTATCGAAGAGCACCGAGGGATCTTTACCGTGCGAACAAGGAAGTAATTGTCCACACCGCCTATCACGCCGGCCGCCGCATGTCAGTTGTTAGTAGCGGGTTAGTCTAAGCATGCCATGCAGGGTTGTCAGTTGGGTTAGTACGGTGCTTTGCAATTCGGCTCTTCTACTTCCGCTGTACCTCTGGGTAGCCGTTTACGTTATGAGTTGCAAGGCAAATCGGCTCATCTACGTCCGATGGCTCCTCTGGGTAGTCGTTTCACGGTATGCTAATTTTTGTTTTTATTTTTGTTTATGTTTTCCTAAAGCAAGTCGGCTCATCTACTTCTGACGGCACCGCGAGGTAGCCATTTATTTCTAATTGAGAAGCAAATCGGCTCATGTACGTCCGACGCCATGCGGGGATGGCTATTTACGTGTTTCCTACGAGTGTTTCGCGGTCATGCATTGCGAGTTCATGTGATTGTTGGTGGTGTGGTGCCTACAGTGCTCCTGCTAGTTTTGTGGCATACAGATATTCAAATAGCAATTGAAGGAGTTATGGGTGCTTGTGTAAGCAGGTTTACATTTTTATCTTTTCTAAAAAAAACGTAGAAACCGGGCGACGGCGTCGGACAGCGTTCTGCACTTCCCACGACAACTCACCGAAAACAAAGACACCTGTTTCCAAGCGCAGACGAACTCCAGCGGCACGGACGACACAACATCAAAGGCGGCATCTGAGCAAAACAACTCACGGCGAGCCAGGCTAATCGCCTGGCACCCTCTTCCCTCCGCGCCCAGCTGGCCCCTAGAGGGGCGAAAACAAGCTGATCTAGATCAACAGAAGGATCGGTGACCCCGGTCTGGAACACCGCCAGCTGAGAAGAAAATTTCCAGTCCCGGCAGACCATCCTGACGGCCCCAGGCGATTTCATAACATACCCGGCCTAAGGGGAAGAAAAAACTGCACTCCCACCAATCGAAAAACAAGAACACAATCCGAAGCCCTGGGAGTGGCCAGCGAATAGAAGAGGCGGGGCTTCCGAAACTCGAACAAAACTGAAAGACCGACCGAAAACGCTCTCACATCCTCCGATGGGACGAGAGTCTCCGAAACAGTCGAGAAGAGAACAAACCGTGCATCAAATCACCAGCGAAAATGTGAGTGCTTTACAGACCGACGCCTTCCCTCCATCTTCGGGCTACCCAATGGCCGCTACACATCGAAACCGTGTAGACTCTCCACGCCCGGCGCCGTCGCCCCAACCCACGAGAGTACCGCCCGGTCGTTGATGGGGTGATTAGCCGGGGAGGGACGTGCGAAACGGACGGTAGCGTTAGCGTCGCACAGGGTAGGGTAGGTAGGCATGTATGGGGGAGGGGGTAGGATGGCGAAGACGTGTGCCAGGAATCGGTCCCGGTCCTGTTGGCGTAAAATGTAAATACATGTAAATATATTACCCGTGATGATAGAAATGTTTCAGTACACCAGCCGAGACACGAAGCAGATGCCCAGCCATTGACGGGCGGGATTAGCGGTGACAGGAATACTTGGAATAAAGCAAGGGGGCATAGTTTGCAATGCCGAACGGAGGCACTATGCACACATCAGATCCTCGCATCTTCTCTTCAGGCCCTTGGGCTGGGTGGGTCGTGAAAATGACCATCGCTCGGCCCAATATGCCGTACGTTGAAAACTGTACGAGCAATATCCACCTTCAGGCCCCTGGGCTGGGTGGGTCGTGAAAATGACCATCGCTCAGCCCAATATGCCGTATGTTGAAAACTGTACGAGCAATATCCACCTGCAGGCCCCTGGGCTGGGTGGGTCGTGAAAATGGCCATCGCTCAGCCCAACATGCCGTACGTTGAAAACTGTATGTGCAATATCCGCCTTGCCACCGCCACCGGCCGGAATGGATCGTGCAAATGATTATCGTTCGGTCTGACAGCAAGCACGTTGAAAACTGTGCTTGCAATATCCATGTTTTTCCCTCCTCGTCCAAAGCGTTCGACCTTCACATTCCCCGGAGCTAAAGAGGTAATGCGCCTGACTACCCACCGTTATCCACAAACCCTGGGGGCGCCTCCAGACGTGCATTGAGTGGCGTAACTTTCGTGGTAAATCAGATGGCATTGGGGTTAGAAGCCGAAGGCCGAGTCACCGACCCTCCTTGGGGGGAGTTAACGTCAATGGATGACGTAAGAAATACGACCCTCCCGAAGCGACGCGGGCGTAGTAGATGCCTCAGCTACCAGGTGGACGGAGGGGAGGATATTTACGTCTAAACTGAACGATGATCCGCGTGAAGGGGTTGAAAAGCACGTGCCGCTGCGATCCTCATGAGTTGGTTCCCTGTTGTACTATCTTCACCCCGACCCATCTTCCGACAGGCGGTAGCGCCGACGTGGTGATAGGAAAACGTAGTAGCTGAGAAATGGTTTTTGTTTTATTTATTTCCCAAACTCGCCCGGAAGCGACTTTGCAACCTGGTCACACTTCGGCGTACACGATACGGGAACGATCCCAGGTCAACGTCGCAAAATGCCTTTACTAGCCGGTGCAGTTGCACCAACCGTTGGGCGGTCTCCACCCCCGGGGGGGTGGAGCCACCGACGCTCAGCGGGCCGGTGATGGCCGCCATCGCAGGTGTTGCGACGGCGACCAACGAGGCGGACTGCCCCTCCTGAGCCGCGCTCCGGCCAGCCACCAGATCCCTCAAAAGGGCCGCGAGGGCACCTTCACGTAACAAGGGGGCCAGGCGCGATGCCCGGTCCTCCGGCGCCAGCCATGTGGTCCGCGCCGCCGCTCGAACGAGGGCGCTGTCGGGCAGGGGTGGCAGCGGTGACACGTCGGGGGCGTAACCTCGCCAGATGGCATACGCCCCCCCAAACTCGTCCAAGAAGGACGCAGCCCGGTTGACGTCCCTGTAACAGGTTCATGTGGTTAGCAAGAGTAGGAGGGCCGACGTGACCAACTCCTTCCCCGACAAAGCCGTAGTGGAATTCAACATTGCGACATCAGAACGCGCTCCAGGATAAATGACGCCCTCTTAGTTTAAGAAAACCCACAAATGTTGGATAAAGGGAAAGACACTATTCCGTTTCTCTCCAAAGGAGAGAGGGCTGAGCGGTTTCGGAATTCCGATAAATCTATGAAAACATTCTGAAAAGGGGGGAGGGGGGGACACTAACGACACTATGACACTCGGGGAGTGGGAGGGGACTTACCGCAAGGCCACCTCGTGACGATCCCCATGCCGGTCTGGGTGAAGGGCTTTCCCCAGCCGTCTTCGCCTCCGGGCCACAATCTCCCGGAGGTGGGGAAGGCCCCGAAAGTCGTCGGGCCCAAGGTCTAAAACGACCTCGGGCAGAAATCGGGGGATGTCGTCGGGGTCCTGGTCGACCAGCCGGACGAACATCAGTTCGGCCTCGGCCCTCTCCTCTTCACTGAAACAGCGTTCCTCTTCGGACGACATAGTGGGCGCAAGTGATAGGGAGAGCGAACGGCAGAGACGAGGCAGGCTCCCAGGCCATCTGGGGGCGGGGCCATCCGACTCTGCCCTCAGGATCACCCCGCCCACTTGGAATCCCCCTCGAGGGGGAGCCCCACGCTCGCTGGGATGCGGTGAAACCGAAGCGAGGCAGACGATCTGCTAGCCGTTCTCTTATGAACTAAACGTTCCCGGGTAAGGGTAATGAGTGTGAAAGCCAGTTGTTAACTTGACTAGAATATTAATGTTGTTTATATAAATATATATGATCTGCGTTTGGATGATGTCCAATTGCGATAAGGGGTGCGATGACCGTATACTTTGGGGGCATTAAGCACATGCTCTGGTTCTTTGACTGCAGAAGCCCGCTGGCGTCTGTGACCCAGGCGTGCAGCTGGTGGCGGGCACAGTATGCAAGGTCGGATGGGCTGTCGAGCCCCACCTTGCGTCCGTCGAGTTTGGCGCCAAACACTAGGTTAAAGCAAAACACTGCAAGGTCGTGAGTCCGCCCCCCCCCGTTCGCTATACGTTTCGGCACGGAACCGTGTAGCCTTCGGGGCGGGGGGAAGGTCGGACGGATTTGGCGTGCCATAAGCCCCGAGGCTGAAAGGGTAGGGCAGGCTAGGTTATAAAGACGGCCAGGGGACGTGCCCAACGTGGTAGGGATCCGTGCCCGCTCGTGAGCACGTTTACCTGGTCGCACAGTATCAGTATACGGCGGATAAGGCCCGGCGCGGCACCGACCTTTCATTTAAAGCTAGGGTAGGTCAGTCAAAGATACCAGAGCACTTGTATAAGCCCTCGGAGCCAGTACGATGAGCCCCCCTCGTAGCATTAAGCCTTCATCCAGGCGAGGAACACTGTCCATAATGGCGAGACCACCTATGATGGCAGTGGAAGATTTACATATTCGGCCAAAATACCACAAAAAGAGCAATGGTCCGCGATATATGTGTTTGTGTACCGCTGAAGGGGGGGAGGGAGTCAAATTTGGTGACCAAGCATTTCATTAATTAATAAGGAAAGAATGAATGGGACGAACGAATGTGAAGTGAATGAGGAGAATGAATGTGTGTTAGGTAGCTTTAAGGACCAGCGGAAGCCGCTTGGGGCTCAATCACAGGCACCTATTTCGTGCGGTACATTGTACAAAATTATACTACTATTAGCCTCCAAAAGTCCCATCTCGGAACATTTCATTGTAACCAAGGGCAAATTGCCTTATCATATTTTTTTCTAAATACAACGTAATCTTTCTAATTTGGCTAGACGCACTCATTTACCTATATGGTGTTCCCAAAACTTTGACCTCGCACACATATAAATTCGTGTTAGGGACGGTAGCTCAAACAACATCAAGCCGGCTGGGGTTTGGGGAATGTGTGGTGGAGGTGGCGGGAAAACACAGCACAACACACCCCTGACATATGTATAATCAGCAATGGAGTCAGTTAGCTCAGTTTTAATTAGCCCTGTATAAGTCAAGAGTCAGCTCATGCTCAGCCTTGCTAAAGTGTTCTCAGTAAAGATAGAGCCCAAATTGTCACGCAGCCTCCCCAGTCACACACCCCATCACACCCCACACACCCAAACACCCCACACCCGCCAAGCCACCGAAGCCACCACCCCCACACCCCACCGACGGCAGAGCCGCCACCCCTACACTGGCGCCCAACGTGGAAGTTTTCAAAATTTTGGGTCACCACGAAGCCCGGGAACTGGCACAGGTCGCCGAACCCAGAGGGTAACGCATTGATGGAATGCACATGGAGGCGACGAAGTAGATATGTCGGCTTGTAGTTTCCGTTTAAAATTGAAAGTCCAGCAATTTGAAGTGCAAACAGGAGTGCAAAGCATATATAGAGGTGTGTTACATAGGTCCATGAAAGCTGGGGTCGGCATCAGGAGGTCGCAGCCGAAGCGTGTATCCGTCGCAGGAAATCTGAAATTTTGTCGGGGTATTGGAGCATTCATTTGCTACATGGCCGATGTAGTCGATGCGCCCTAAAGCCCCCTAATTGGAGCATTGAGATTGTTTGGTTCTCCGGGTATATTTGAACACTATTTTGCTCGGTTTACACACATTCCTGTGGTGGTGGCTCCTAAGGTCATTCGAGGTCAAAGACCAGGCAACCGGACGCGGCTGAAAACATTTTTTTGGGGGTTAACCGTTTTAGCGGATTGCTTCGGGGCACAGACGGGCTTCTCAGAGCACACCCCTCAAAGCATCGATTGAAAGGGAAGGGGCTAGCGGTCTCTCTCCTGCTTCTCCGACAGATGATCGGAGGCAGATAAGGTACGGGTCGCAGCCATTGTACGGCGTAGGAGGTTACGGACGGAGTCGCGGCGAGCCCGTTTGGAAACTACCTAATGACACTTAGCGGCGAACGCCTGGCTTCTCCCAGCATGGCGGGGCTCAGGCCCTCTCAACGCCAACGCCATCTGGTGGCACGCAGGAACACTGTGATTCCTCGTCAGGGGCACCCATCCCAGCTGAATTACCCACGGGGTCCGAAGCGTAGCCTGGTAGCAGTAACTCAATGCCAGCGCTATCTAGTGGCACAGACGAGAATCACAGCTCCCCGACAGGTGGTGCCAGCCCACCCGAATTATCCCCGGACCCGGGAGCGTACTTCAAGGTAGACAAAGATGTAGTAGCTACATCATATTTTATCACGCAACAGTCCACGACGACAGTGCACGATCCGAGGTAGTGATGGAGAAAAAAAATGGAAGTCTCCCGTCTTAAAGCGGCACCCCGCCCCATTCAAAGGGCAAGGAACGTACACGACCGGCCTATGACTGGCGCGTTACACTCTGAAAAAAAAACTCAAGAATTATCAACTTAGTTTGACCCCCCATTACTAAGTACAGTTTGGGAGGCTACTCATAATGTCATGCGATTTACAGCGCAAAGCGGCAGGATGGCAAGGTGACAGCCAGGTTACGGGCACGCACTTATACATTAATCAGATTAAAAGATTTTGCAGCCACCCTAGATGAACGAGCCATGCAAAGGTACTGGGGATTGCCTTTGACGGAGATGGTTCATATTTCCGCTATATGCCACTTAATTAGGGCAGGGATTGCACTTGCTCCGGGGTGTCCATTTTGCCGCATGGCAACGGACAGCTCAATACGTACAGGTATGCCCGGATTTCCCGAAAAAAAGGGGAAACAAAAAGAAGAAGAAACAATTCAAGGCGATAGCAGTCCCTAGGATATGCCCAGCTGTTACCCTTAATTCGGCTCTGAGCGCCGCCGACTAGTCTGGAGCAATGCAATTAGGAATGCGTGCCTCTACACGTGTCAGACAAGAAGGGAACCAAGGGACATTGAAGAGTTGGCATAAGGAATAAAATATTGACGAATCCAGTAAGTAATGGATCCCCGCAGCCCCTCGGGCTAGGCTACCAAGGCAACTGATTGCAAATGCCGGAGGAACATCAGAAGCAGTTCCCAGGAGCGGTAGGATAGGGTATTGGAACCAGTTAGGAGCCCTACGAGAAGAGGGAAACAAAGACAAACCATCCTTGTCCGGAAACGACGACCGCGGATTGGGATTGAATTGACCACGGATATGAAGATGGACATTGAAGGAAAGATGGAAACCGGAAGACAAAATGAAGAAGATCGTAACGGGAAAATAAATGATAACTTCGGAATCATTTGCAAATATCTGGAGACATTATCAATTTGGTAATTATGTAGCACTAAGCGAAGCTAAGGGCAAGAAAAAAAAAAAAAAAAAAAAAAAAAAAAACCTTTAGGACCTTGGGGCACCGCAAATTTCATACATGCCTATAATCACGATCGTCCTTTGCCCAATTATACCTCCCTCCCCCCCCACAAAAAAAAAACACACCATGACAATCATCAGGCCTCTTGAGGTTCGTCCCCCCAAAAATTCGGCTCAGAATCACCACTGGTCAATTAATACAATAAGTCAGTATTAAAAGGGAAGTATCAGGAACTCGAACGAGACAATCGAGCGCAAGGCATTAAGGCCGGGAAAAGCCAAGGCCAGGTCTCTTCAGAGTATGACGGACGAGTTTTTCATAGACAATGAGGCGAATCACTAGAGCTAGGGGAACTGCGCCCTTACCATGCGCACGGTGCACCCAGTCAGATGAACCCAGAAAGGGAGTCGTAAATGATGAAAGTTACTCCGTTCCAGACGGAGATGGAGCGAATGAGGATGTTACAAGCGGTGGACGCCTTCGACGGCCAGCAAAATTTGGAGGAATGGATACAGATGATCGAGAAGGCGGCTTCCTTCGCCGGCTGGTCGGAGGACGGTACCTTTCGAGCGGCACTATTCCGTCTGCGGGGGAGGCGGGAGAATACATAGATCAGCTTCAAGAAGAGAAGAAAATAAAAACCTGGAGCGATATATGCAAGGCCCTAAAGGAACGTTACCAAGCGGCTGGCAGAAAACAGTGGCACCAATACCTGCTGAACACAGGTACACAGGGTGCCAAAACGGTCCAAGAATGGGCCCAAGCGGTACGTAAATTATCACTACTGGCTTTAGGGGATAATCCATTTGTAGCCCCAAAGGTCGAGACCCGAGACGAAGAAGGGAGTGAGCCGTCGGGAGAAGATCACCCGGAGGCCAGCACGGAAGCTCGAAGGGTTATGCTGGACTATCTCCGCAGGACAAATTTCGAACGGGGTCTAAAAAGCAGTCTAAGACAGATGGTATGGAGAAAAAAATGCAAAACGTTTGATGAGGCCATTGAAGCAGCCGCCGAAGAAGAGGCATTAGAAGCAGCCTATAAGGAAGAGGAAGTATTAAGTTGCTATCAAATTGGACCTGAGAATGCTGCCACAAAGGGACTCGTTGAACGAATAGTCGCCGCTCTTGACTTAAGGGAACAAGCCAGAGCCGAAAAACACATCCCCGAGGAAACGCTAACGAAAGACCAGGATCGACGCGCCAATCAACGCGCTTGGAGTCAACCAAAAACAGTAAGGTACCGCGACCCAGTCGAGGAGAGCGAAGACGACAGCGACGGAGCCCGTCCAAGGCCTCGCGCCCGGGCAGGCGTACGGCCCCGCCCATCGGAAAGACACCTGGAAGAGGAAAGAGGTGGCGAGGGATGCTACGAGGAACCACGTCTCTACTTCGGGAGTGCCGAAGCCTCAGGCCCAAGGAGGGCGCCCCCGTATTATGCCCAAGAGCCCCTGGCGACACGCGCTGGACTTGCAAGAACGCGAAGACTTTGACCACGGCCGATGCTTCAACTGTCACCGTCAGGGCCACTTCCGGAGGAATTGTCCGTGGTTCAACCCAGAAAGGCCCTCGGGAAACGGGAACCGTCGGCTGAATTAGGGGGCCAGCCGACCCGAGTGCATACCAGTCCTCCTGCCACGACCACCCGGGCACCCGTTATCCTGTCAGAAGCAGAAATTGAAGTCGCTCCCCACAATATGCGGCGGAAAACCGAAGAGGAACCTCCGGAGGAAACCGAGGAGACCAACGCCCACCTCTCACCCTCTTGGCATGCCGAAAATGTATTCTATGGCGAGGCTGAGCATCACCTAAGAAGCCTACAAGAGCTTAAAAACGAAACGGAGCCGGTCCAAACATGTGTCATCGGCGGGGAGATCAACGACCAAATAACCACACTCTTGGTGGACACTGGCTCGATGGTCACCCTGGTGCGGAAAACCGTTGTCGATCGCTGTAACCAGCTCACTCGACCACCGCCTGCCCGACTACGGTCCGTAACAGGGCACGAATTGAACGTGACCCACCAAGCCTGGGTGGAATTTCGGTTAGGAGACTGCACGATACGCCACTGGGCATATGTCTGCCCGAATCTCGCATATGGGGGCATCCTGGGCTTCGATTTCATCAAGGCTCACAGCCTCACGGTCCACGGCCAAAGATGCGTAATCACGACGAAGGATTCGTCGGAGGTCCCCATGAAGACGTCAACTCATCAGTCCTATAGCATCCACCCGTTCCCACCTTCGGATAAGAAACAAGAGGAGGATGACCCAACGAACGCACACTACCTTAGCGAGAACAAGGACTCAGCGAAGGACCCAGGGACGGAAGAAGAAGGCTCGGGATGGGAGAGCAAAATCGACACCGGGGAGCTCCCAGACGCAGCGCGGGTACAACTTCTGCAACTCATCCAGGAACAAAAGGAGTGTTTCTCGTGGGATGGCAGTCTGGGCACCTGTACCCTCCTGGAGCACAGGATTGATTTAGTGACAAACCGACCTGTGCAGAGACCGGCATATAAATCAGCCCACACTCACAAGAAAATTATCGAACAAGAAGTACGGGAGATGCTGAGGAAAGGCGTCATTGAGCCCTCCACGTCGGAATACGCAGCGGGGGTAGTCCTAGTCCCGAAGAAGAACGGGGAAACTCGTTTCTGTGTTGACTATCGCGCGCTAAACGACATAACCCGAGCAGACCACTATCCTTTACCGTTGACCAGGAACGAAATCTTCGACACCATGGGAGAAGGGAAGATTTTCAGTTGCCTCGACTGCCAGCAAGGATACTGGCAAGTCAAGATGGCTGAACAGGACAGACACAAGACGGCTTTCAGGTGTTTCCTGGGACTCTTTCACTTCATCAAGGTACCTTTCGGTCTAAAAAATGCTCCTGCGACTTATCAGAGGCTGATGTCGCATGTTCTATCCGGCTACACGGGACGATTCTGCCACGTCTTTATAGACGACATCATTTGCTTTTTCTCGATCCTTGGCCGAACACCTCGGACATCTCAAGCTGATCTTCCAGCGACTGCGCGAGGCGGGAATCAAGCTGAAACCCTCAAAATGCGTGTTCGCCAAGGGGAAAGTGAGATACTTGGGACATGTCATCTCTCCAGGGGAGATTCGGCCCGATCCAGGCAACGTCGAGGTCATCAAAAGTCTCCGCCCACCAGAAACAGTGAAAGCGGTGCGATCCTTACTTGGCATGGCCTCTTACTACCGGATGTTCGTCCCTGACTTCAGCCGACGGGCCCGACCACTAACGGAGCTCACTAAGAAGGAAGTACGGTTTGAATGGGGTCCGTTGCAACAAGACGCATTCAACGACCTCAAGGATGCGCTCACGAATGAGCCGGTGCTAGCGCTGCCTGATTTTTCGAAGCCCTTCGTCTTAATGACTGACGGGAGCGCCACGGGTCTCGGAGCTGTTCTCGGTCAACGAATGGGGGATGCCAAGGGAGCGGGTCATCGCCTACGCTTCCAAGAAGACGGGGCCTCTGGAAAAAACTACTCGGCCTGCGAGTCCGAATGCTTTGCTCTCGTCTGGGCCGTCAATCACTTCCGAGATTACATCCTTGGGCGGAGAACGGAAGTCATCACGGACCACTGGGCTCTGAAATGGCTCATGACTACAAAAACCCTCACACCACGTCTTCAGCGGTGGCGCCAAGCACTTATGGAGTATGACCTGGACATTCGCCATAAACCTGGCACACAACACAGGAATGCGGACTTCCTCTCCCGCCTCTACGAAGAAACACCGGTAGACGAGGAAGCAAAGCAAGGAGACAAGGAATGCGGAGCGGTTGCGACGCGACAGGCATCGGCCGAAACACTCGACCATTCACTATTCCCGACTGTCGCCGAGCCCAACAGTAACCAGGGAGAGTCGGCTGGTCGGCCCGGAGCAACGACCGGTGAAAAGAAGCGCCCAAACCAGCCTGATGAGGAGAGAAGTCCAACACTGACCAACCCTGAGCAGAGTACTACTACAGAAAGAAGGAACTCAAGCTCACCACTATGGATCGATCGAGAACAGCTGCAGAACCTCCAAAAAGCGGATCAGGACTGTCAGCATCTGGTGCAAGCCATAGCCGAGGGAAGCAAGAAAAGCCCTTGGGCCCGGGACCATAGTTTCCAGATCGCCGCCGACGGCATACTAGAGGAATTGGCCTGCGACATCACCGGAGAAGAGGTTCGTCGGCCGGTGCTTCCACAGACACTGGTGCCCGTAGCTGTACGGGACGCCCATGCGGGACACCTCAAGGTCCAGAAAACCCTCAGCACTTTGCGAGCTAAATACTTCTTCAAGCACATGTACGCCACGTGCCACCGATACGTCAGGGCTGCGCCATTTGCCAGAAGAAGGACAGAGGAATGAAGGCGAAGGCGCCCCTTGGCAATATGCCCGAGCCCCTCGGAGCATGGCACACGGTGGCAGTGGACGTTCTCGGTCCGTTGCCGCAGACCACGCGTGGCAACAAATATGTAATTGTTCTCACAGATTACCTTACCAGATATGTTCTGGCCATCGCTACTCGAGATCAGACCGCTGCCACAACCGCCCGGGTCCTAATGGACAAGTTCCTGGAATACGGCTTGCCAGAAAGGATCATCTCGGACAATGGCAGCAACTTCAGGTCCGGCTTATTGAAAGAACTTTTTCACCTACTCCAGACCACCCAACTCTTCACCACACCCTACCATCCGCAGTTTGATGGGTTATGCGAACGCTTCAACCGTACTCTGGCTTCGATGTTGCGAGCTTTCGTCGCGGAACACCAGCGTGACTGGGACGTATACCTACCCTACGTCATGCACGCCTATAGGGCCACGACCCAGGCAACCACCCAAGAAACTCCCTTCTTTCTAATGTTCCTACGACCCTGTCGCGCACCTTTGGACCTGATGCTTCGCGAGCACCGGCAAGACTACCCCGAACCTGCCCAAGAAGTGAGAAAAACTGCTCCCGATGCCATCAACCGCATGCGTACCGCCTTCTCAGTCGTGCGAAAGAGGCTATCAGAAGCCCACGAGGCTCAGAAACGATACCACGATCGCCGGAGCAAACAGTCCGAACTAAAAGTCGGCGACGAAGTTCTGCTACTGGACGAGCGGGTGCAGGAGGGCCAAACCAAGAAACTCCATCGGCCGTGGAAACCAGGATACCGCATAGTACGAAAAATAGGGCCACTGAACTATCTGGTTGAACACCCGCAACGCCTGGGGAAAATCCACAGGGTCCACATCAACCGACTAAAAATCGCCATACCCGAACTGGTCTGGCCGGAAGAAGCACCAGAGGCAGGCCCTCCGATGCACAAAGCCGTTCGAAAAACTGAGCCCGGACGCCAGCTTGAGGAGTGGTTGGCTACGGAGCGAACAAAGTATAAACCTTTCAGGGAGGCACCTGAGGGTCAGTGCTCAGAGGGCACCTCCTCCGAGGAAGAGGCCGCACAAGAACAGCATGCCGTTAGACAACAGAGGCACCGTACACCCATGCCTACCGTCCAGCCAAGACTCGGAATCCCCAGCTCACACGTGCTTGGGTCTCCTGGGACGCCACTACAACCTCGGACTCCCCGTCGCGCCACTCCCGCAGTGTGGCCCCAGGCAACTGGGAACCAACCAACGACGCCTCCTCGTCGTAGGTCGGAAAAGGATACGCCGTAGACTATTGGAGCTGACAAGGCTGGACTAAAAGGCGACCCGCACCAGATACCCGATCGACTTGAAGTGAAAACCACTTCCTGCAGTAGAAAAGATAACCTAACTCCCACAGCCCTCACTCCTCCCCTTTAACCACACGTTCCAAACCTTCGCAAGACACTTTAGACGGTGTCCCATTCGCCAATGTATGTGCATTGTGTCTTAACCGGTGTAGTGTTATCGTAGTGTTATGTCTGTGTGTGTGTCGCGCCGGCGGTGGCGCGGCAGCTCGTGACTCACGGGTCGGGTCGGCGCCGGGCTGCCGCCGGTGTGTGGCAATAAGCAGGATGCTGCGGCTGGCCACCGGAACCCGGGACGCCCACGTGGGAGATCGTATGGGCGGGTGACGTGGCCCAATGGGGAGCCGCCACGCCTCGGGGTTCCGGCGGCGTCGAGCTAATGGCCCCCGGTTGAGCCGGGGGCAGACGGTACTGGGCTGGCTGGCGATGAGGATGTGAGACGTACTAATATAGAGAAACGTAGTGAGACTTTGCTTTTTATTGACACGGAGATTACAAGCTATTTCGGCTTTCATACGTGATTAGTGGTGGCGGTGGCCAGCGAGTGTTCGTAATGGCAAGTGGTGCAGTGGTGGTATTGGAAGAGGGCGAGTTGGGTGATGACGTCACATCACCCACGACGGAGACTGTGGCGGGAGCCGCGGTCGCCACTTCGCCGAGCAGAGCGACGCAGCCGACCCCGACCGTAGCAAGACCGACGTCGACTCCGGCATTCGACGCAAGAACTATCCCCGAGTTCAACGGGACCGGAAACGTCGCGGAGTGGTGGGAGCAGGCGGCTCTCCTGTGCGAGCTCCGGGCGGTGTCCATGATGGCGGTCCTTCCGACGCGACTACGGGAGGGCGCGTTCGCCGTGTGGTCACGGATGGGCGACCCGTCTCGGTACGACCTGAGGGCAGTCAAAGCACGTATGTTCAAAGCATTCGCGCTCGACCCCTTTCTGCCTACGCCGCTCTGAGCCGCCGTTGCCTGCGCCCTGGCGAGTCAGCTGATGTTTATCTGGCGGACCTCCAGCAGTATGCAGAGATGATGGGCGGCCTGCCGGATAACGCCCTCGCCGTCATGTTCGTGCACGGTCTGCCGGACTCGGTGCAGGCTGCCGTGCGCGATGGCCTGGAGGGCACAACCGATCTGGACCGTGTCCTCGACCGGGCGAGGTCCGTCCTGTCGCGCGCGGCGGCCACCAGCTCTTCTGTCGCTGCTGCCGTCACGACAAGTGCCGTTCTCGGCGACGAGCCGTCTGCAGTGATGGGCAGCGAGCCCCTGGCCGGCGTGGCCGCAGTCAGTGGAGGCAATGCCTCACGACGACGAGTGCGCGCGCCAATCCGCTGCTGGGTGTGCGGTCGCCTAGGCCACGTGGCTCGGCAGTGTTTCTCGAAAGGAGGGGCCGCATCAGCGCCAGCCGTTCCTCCGGCCACGGGCGAGGCGCTGCCCCGACAGTATTAGTTTCCGTCGACGGAGGCGTTCAGTGTCGGGCACTGGTGGATACTGGTTGTGAGGACACAATCATATTCGCCGGCTGTCTTACTCGATGGGACCCGGTGCCGACTCGAATGTCGGCCGTTAACGGAACAGAGGTTCATAGTTGCGGACGAGCAACAGTGCACCTGGCGGTGCAGGGACGGAGCGCGACGGTGTGCGCGATAGTGGTCCGCGACAGGTTGATGGGTTACGATGTACTGCTGGGGATGACCGGTGTCGAGGGCCTGGGCGGTGTTTTCGTGGGCAATGGGACTGTGCGTGTGGGAGAAAACAGCCGGGCGGTAAGTATGGGTCATCCACAGGGCAGCGACGGCGAGGGCCGGAGGGCGGTGTCCGCCGTTGCTAGAGGAGCGGCATCGTCGATGTCAGGTAAGGTGCTAGAGACGGCGGATTTCCGGGCGGAGTTCGTTCCCGAGGGTCACTGGCAGGTGCGATGGCACTGGGCGGACGGCGAGGGCCGGCCCGGTTGCGCAACACGGTGGCGAGTTACGCGGTAGCTGACGCCGTCCGGCCGCAGTTCGATGGTGAGCTGCAAGCCTGGATCGAGGAGGGCTGGCTGCGCCCGTATGATGTACAGGCGCAGGGACCAGCCCGGGGTCTGATTCCGGTGATGGCGATAGTTCAGGCCGCTAAGGGGAAGGTGCGGCCGGTGTTGGACTATCGGGAATTGAACGGGCATCTGAAGCCGCATACAGCCGAGGCCGATGTCTGCCACGAACAGCTGCGCAAATGGCGTAGACACGGCGATAACGTGGCAGTCATCGACCTGAAAAAGGCTTTCCTGCAGCTTCGGATTGCCCCAGACCTGTGGCCGTATCAGACGGTGCGCGTGGGCGGCACATTGTACAGCCTGACTCGCTTGGGTTTCGGGCTCAGTGTTGCGCCGCTCATCATGCGCGCGGTGGTACGAGCCGTCCTCGATCAGGACCCGCGCGTGGCGGAAGCTGTGCTGCCATATGCCGATGACCTGTTGGTCAACGAAACGCTGGTTTCGGCGGCTGAGGTGGCGCAGCATTTTGCCAGGCACGGGTTGGATTGCAAGCCGCCGGAACGAGCGGCTGACGGTGCGCGGCTGCTGGGGCTGCGCGTTAGCCGAGACAGAGACGGCGCTCTGCGGTGGGGACGGGACGGCGCGACACCCGCGACACCTCCCCCGTGTTGACGCGACGCTCTGTCTTCGCCTGGGCGGGGCGTTTGACCTCGCACGTGCCCGTGGCGGGCTGGATTCGCCCGGCGGTCGCGTGGATCAAACGCCTCGCCAACCGTGTAAGCCGCGACTGGGACACCCCGATTACGGACGAGAGGTTACGCAGGAGCGTGGACGAGGTGGGTCGCCGTTCTGAGGCCGAGGACCCAGCCAAGGGCAGGTGGTGCGTGGCTGGCTCGAAAGTCACGATTTGGACAGACGCCAGCGCAATCGCCAAGGGCGTCGTACTGTGTGACCCCGAGACGGGTGAGGTCATTGAGGACGCGTCGTGGCTGCGTGGCAAGGACGAAACTGACATGCACATCAACCTGGCTGAGCTCGATGCCGCGGTGAGCGGTGTTAATATGGCGCTGGCATGGGGCTTCCGCCAACTCGAGCTCCGCACAGACTCGGTCACTGTGGGGCACTGGCTCCAAGATGCACTGACAGGGCGCGCGCGTCTGCGAACAAAAGCTCAATCTGAGATGCTTATTCGCAGGCGCGTGGCCGTGTTCAAGCAGACAGTGACCGAGTATGATGCGCAGGTGGATGTCACAGTCGTGTCCACAGCCGACAACCTGGCTGACGCGCTGACGCGTGTTCCCCGGGAGTGGCTACGCGAGCCAGCACAGACTGAGAGTGACGTTCAGGGAGCGGTGATCGCCGCAATGGAGACGGATCGTCCGATCGCGACTGTGGAACAGATTCGCGCTGTCCATGACCAAGTGGGACACATGGGTGTGAGGCGCACCTTGTGGTACTCGAGAAGAGAGCTGTCGCCGTCACTAGTGCGCCGAGCGGACGTCCGCAGGGTGGTGACCGAATGCGACGTGTGCAATCGCATCGACCCCGCGCCCAGGCGGTGGCGTCACGGTGACCTGACCGTGGACACTAACTGGACGCGGGTGGCGATCGATCTGACGCATATCGACTCGAACACGTACCTGTCGATGGTAGATTGCGGGCCATCCCGGTTCGCAATTTGGCGCACGATGCGTCGGGGCACGAGTGACGACGTGACGGCAGCCTTGGAGCAGGTGTTCTTTGAGAGGGGTGCGCCCACGGAGTTGTTACTGGACAACGCGACGGAATTCCGCAGCCGCGTGATGCGCGCATTCGCTGCGCGGTGGAACGTGACTCTCCGTTATCGCGCGGCGTACGAGGCCGGCGGCAACGGAGTGGTCGAGCGCAATCACCGAACCATCAAGGTGATTGTCGCGCGACAAGGGTGCACGGTGCAGCAGGCCGTACACCGCTACAACACGACACCGCGCAGCGGGGCAGCGTCGGACGAATCGCCCGCAGATATCACCTACCGCCGCTCGACACCGGTGCATTATCTGCCCGTTGATGTGAGCAACGTGACGGAGCCCAGTGCGGCGCCGGGTGCTGTACCTCCTCAGGCCGCGCCGCCGGACCAAACACGCGTCGGCGACACGGTATGGGTCAGGCGTCGCGGCCTGGACCGATGCGGGGACAGCTCGCGCCCCGGCACGATCACACACGTGAGCTCCGATCAAACCGTTGAAGTCGACGGTATGCCGATGCACATACGGAATATTCGGCCCCGAGCGGCCAGTCCAGGTGCCCCACCACCCACGGCCCCGCCGGAAGGGACTCCGCCCGATGACATACCCATATTTATCGAACCTGAAGAAGCCGAGCCAGAGGTAAGTCAGTCGACCGACACGGGCCAATTGTGTATCATGCAGCCTCCACCGGGGTCACCAACGGATTCGCTCCTAGCTATCAGCCCAGCTCCCGAAATAGTGCAGCTTCTCGAAATCGAGCCGAAGCCCGAGTCAGAGTTCGGGAATGACGCGGAGGAAGAGCCGCAGGTAAGCATGGGGGCGACCGGGCACCAACACCTCGAGACCAAGACCTCAGGGGGACGTGTGTCTACAGGACCAGCTGTAACTGTTCGTGATGTGAAGCCAGAATCGCCTGCGAGCGACTTTGCGGACGCTAATCCTTTCACGATACTAAACGACGATGACGACGGCGCGCTGTATAGCCTCGCGCCTCGTCGCAGCAGTCGCGAGCGACGCGCCCCCACTGCCTATGGGTTCCCCGATGAGAGCGCTATGCTTCGGCATAGTACACGCAACCGCAAACCTGCCACGCAGTTCGGCAGTGCCGTGCCTTCGGCTGCATCGTATTCCGGGTGTTCTGTCAGAAAGCGGCCTTTAGGGCGACAAAAGAAATGAGCGTCCGCCAATTGTTGATTCTGTGTGTGTGTGTGTGACACTTGAGTGTCAGGGGGTGATGTAGTGTTATCGTAGTGTTATGTCTGTGTGTGTGTCGCGCCGGCGGTGGCGCGGCAGCTCGTGACTCACGGGTCGGGTCGGCGCCGGGCTGCCGCCGGTGTGTGGCAATAAGCAGGATGCTGCGGCTGGCCACCGGAACCCGGGACGCCCACGTGGGAGATCGTATGGGCGGGTGACGTGGCCCAATGGGGAGCCGCCACGCCTCGGGGTTCCGGCGGCGTCGAGCTAATGGCCCCCGGTTGAGCCGGGGGCAGACGGTACTGGGCTGGCTGGCGATGAGGATGTGAGACGTACTAATATAGAGAAACGTAGTGAGACTTTGCTTTTTATTGACACGGAGATTACAACCGGAAAGCACCAACTCCTGTTGTGCCTGTTTTAGGAGCTGGCTCTGGAAGCTTGCAGTACTCATCGCCGCCCTGAGGGCTACGGCCACCCGACAACCAGAGACGGAGCCGAATCTATCAACGGGAATATTGTTCAAACCAAGAGGGCCACTGGTGTTGGCAACGGGCATTTGGACCCTGGTGATGCGAGTGAAGGATGGGCATCTGAAACAACAGTCACAAACTATACAGCATGATTTGAAAAAAATAACCTCCACATTGGAAACCCTGAGCGAAAGAGTCCAACAAAAAGTAGGAAACCTAACTAGTACATCCGAAGAAGAAGGGAGACGACAGGAATTCATCCAAGAACTCGAGACCATGTGGGCACAGGAACATAAATGGATGACCCATGACATGGCAGTTGCTGAGGCTAACATGGACAAATTACGATACGAGTTCGGTACTACCAGGAAGACCAGAGGGCTAATAAATTTTGTTGGGGATGGACTCCAATGGCTTTTCGGAACATCCACGGAGCAGGACACCAAGCGATTACATAATGAACTAAAGGGCGTGCACACTGCAGTCGGCAAGCTCCACCACGTTGTAAAATTACAGGCCACCGTCATGAACACCCTTACTAAGGAAGCTGAGGAAGAAAGACTCAATATCAGAAGACTCGCAGAAGAGACGAAAAAACTCGCAGGTACTGTTCTCATCAACCGGGACACCAACAGAAAGGTCCACATAAACATTCGGCGCGAAATGGACCTCAGCGACTCTGTGGCTTCTGCTATTCGCATAGCAGGAGCTGCGGTTACGTCATACAAGGATGAAGCCCAGCGACTCATGCGGGCCATGACACACATACAGCAGGGAACGCTGACGCCGGCCATCATTCCTCCCCGACTGCTTCAGGAGGCCCTGACGGAAATAGGGGAACGACTACCCAAAGGCTGGACCATAGCCACTCCTCCCACTTCCACCGCAGCAGACCTGTACAAACTCCTAGATGCAAAAGCAGTGCCATTACGTAACGGATGGGAAGTGCACGCCAAGGTCCCTCTCCGTCATCAGCCCTACTCAAAATTCCAACTATACAAAGCCATCCCAGTCCCTACCCATTTCCAAAACACTTCATTCGCAATGATCACAGAGTTGAAAAGGGAATACCTAGCCATTTCAGACGACCAGCGCCTGCACTTCGAGCTAAACGAAGAAGAAGTGAATCAATGCCACAAGTACAGCGGAGGGACAGTCTGTCTGGATTTCACGCCTCTGATCACACAAACCAGAGATGGATGCTTGTATAATGCATTCCGAGAAGATACCGGCAAGGCCGATGCATTTTGTCGCCGGCACATTTCTAACCCGTCACCGAACCTTTTTACCATTTCAGAAACGTCCTGGGTGTACGTGTTACCCAAAACAGAATCCTTTGTAATCAGGTGCCCTACTATCCGCCGAAGGATCCTCACACTCCAAGGTACCGGCGTACTGGCCTTACCATTTGGTTGTTCCGCTACGGGAGACCACTTCCTGATACCGGCTCATTTAAAAGCCAAAGCCGGAGCAGCCGTTGACATTCCGCTAACAAACCTCACCTTTTTCAGCTACAGCCTGGATGCCAGTACATTCCTTACAAGAATCAAACTAAACAAATCCCTTCCCACAACTAACCTCACTAAGTTCCTCAACGACCTCCCCTTGACAACCTCCGCCCAAACCCCCTGGCAGCAATCCAGGAACAATTGAGGAACTGGGTGGAGCCACCCGAAGAACTAACGACTTGGAGTTCCGCCATCACCACCCACCTGCCCACATCACTGGCCGGTGTCAGCATCTTCGGACTAGCAGGATTGCTGGTCGGGCTGATCTTCAGGCGCAAATGCGCCAGAAAGCGTTCGCCAACCAGAGCCTTCCACGACCTCCTGCCGACAGCGCCAGCCATCCCACCAGCAAAACAGCCAGCCCTCGGACCTCCTGAAGTCACGCGCGCGGAACTTGCCGAGATATCCCAACGCATAGCCCAGCTTGAAAAGGCTCTGCAGGAGATACGAGGAGGCCTGGAGCAAGTACGGATGCTAATCTAACGAATGCTTCTCCAGAATGAGGCCGAGGTACGGACTGCAACGCAAACAGTGCTCGGCCGGTTGCGAGTGCCGCCCGTATGAACTGCGCAGACATGGTGACAACGTGCGCGATAGATAGTACTGTGTATGCGGGTAACCTTGTGACATGCACCGAGTGTCGACCGAGGAACCAAATACTGTCATCAGCGGCGTTGGCGAACGGAGAGATGTGGCGGGTCAGCATTGTATGAGTTGAATTGTCCTGGAAAACCCTTTTTGTAAAGACCGTCATGTTTGCATGTCACGGAACATTGTACGCGTAGGATTGACGTGTTCTCCGTTGTGTTCGTTAGCACTAGAGTAGGATCCCAGGGGACCGAGAAGGGAAAGCGGGAGAAGGATATAGTTGTATGTCAAACGGTGCAGCATGGGTTAGTACGGGAACCAGATAGAGGGTCCCTTAACAATCACGAGGGCGTGATGAAAAAAAGGGAAGTCTAAATGTAAGCAGGTTTACATTTTTATCTTTTCTAAAAACGTAGAAACCGGGCGACGGCGTCGGACAGCGTTCTGCACTTCCCACGACAACTCACCGAAAACAAAGACACCTGTTTCCAAGCGCAGACGAACTCCAGCGGCACGGACGACACAACATCAAAGGCGGCATCTGAGCAAAACAACTCACGGCGAGCCAGGCTAATCGCCTGGCACCCTCTTTCCCTCCGCGCCCAGCTGGCCCCTAGAGGGGCGAAAACAAGCTGATCTAGATCAACAGAAGGATCGGTGACCCCGGTCTGGAACACCGCCAGCTGAGAAGAAAATTTCCAGTCCCGGCAGACCATCCTGACGGCCCCAGGCGATTTCATAACATACCCGGCCTAAGGGGAAGAAAAAAAACTGCACTCCCACCAATCGAAAAACAAGAACACAATCCGAAGCCCTGGGAGTGGCCAGCGAATAGAAGAGGCGGGGCTTCCGAAACTCGAACAAAACTGAAAGACCGACCGAAAACGCTCTCACATCCTCCGATGGGACGAGAGTCTCCGAAACAGTGGAGAAGAGAACAAGCCGTGCATCAAATCACCAGCGAAAATGTGAGTGCTTTACAGACCGACGCCTTCCCTCCATCTTCGGGCTACCCAATGGCCGCTACACATCGAAACCGTGTAGACTCTCCACGCCCGGCGCCGTCGCCCCAACCCACGAGAGTACCGCCCGGTCGTTGATGGGGTGATTAGCCGGGGAGGGACGTGCGAAACGGACGGTAGCGTTGGCGTCGCACAGGGTAGGGTAGGTAGGCATGTATGGGGGAGGAGGTAGGATGGCGAAGACGTGTGCCAGGAATCGGTCCCGGTCCTGTTGGCGTAAAATGTAAATACATGTAAATATATTACCCGTGATGATAGAAATGTTTCAGTACACCAGCCGAGACACGAAGCAGATGCCCAGCCATTGACGGGTGGGATTAGCGGTGACAGGAATACTTGGAATAAAGCAAGGGGGCATAGTTTGCAATGCCGAACGGGGGCACTATGCACACATCAGATCCTCGCATCTTCTCTTCAGGCCCCTGGGCTGGGTGGGTCGTGAAAATGACCATCGCTCGGCCCAATATGCCGTACGTTGAAAACTGTACGAGCAATATCCACCTTCAGGCCCCTGGGCTGGGTGGGTCGTGAAAATGACCATCGCTCGGCCCAATATGCCGTACGTTGAAAAATGTACGAGCAATATCCACCTTCAGGCCCCTGGGCTGGGTGGGTCGTGAAAATGACCATCGCTCGGCCCAATATGCCGTACGTTGAAAACTGTACGAGCAATATCCACCTTCAGGCCCCTGGGCTGGGTGGGTCGTGAAAATGACCATCGCTCAGCCCAATATGCCGTATGTTGAAAACTGTACGAGCAATATCCACCTGCAGGCCCCTGGGCTGGGTGGGTCGTGAAAATGGCCATCGCTCAGCCCAACATGCCGTACGTTGAAAACTGTATGTGCAATATCCGCCTTGCCACCGCCACCGGCCGGAATGGATCGTGCAAATGATTATCGTTCGGTCATATAGCAAGCACGTTGAAAACTGTGCTTGCAATATCCATGTTTTTCCCTCCTCGTCCAAAGCGTTCGACCTTCACATTCCCCGGAGCTAAAGAGGTAATGCTATAGCCTGACTACCCACCGTTATCCACAAACCCTGGGGGCGCCTCCAGACGTGCATTGAGTGGCGTAACTTTCGTGGTAAATCAGATGGCATTGGGGTTAGAAGCCGAAGGCCGAGTCACCGACCCTCCTTGGGGGGGAGTTAACGTCAATGGATGACGTAAGAAATACGACCCTCCCGAAGCGACGCGGGCGTAGTAGATGCCTCAGCTACCAGGTGGACGGAGGGGAGGATATTTACGTCTAAACTGAACGATGATCCGCGTGAAGGGGAAATACGTGCCCCTCCCTTCCTTTTTGTTTTTTTTTTTTTTTTTTTTTTTTTTTCCCCCCCCCCCTCTTTCTGGGGGGGGGGGCGGGGGGGGTGGTGGAAAAAAAAAAGTAGTTAGTGAAATTTTTTTTTTTTTTTTTTTTTCCCAACCTCGCCGGGAAGCGCTTTTCCACCTTGTTCCCCTTTGGGGTTAAACGAAACGGGCACCCTCCCAGCTCAACCTCACAATTTTTTTTTTCTTGGCGGTGGTACCACCCCTTTTTGGGGGTCCCCCCCCCGGGGGGGGGCCACCCCCGGCCGCCCGGGCGGGGGGGGCCCCCCCCCCGCGGGTTTTGCGGGGCCCCCAAGGGGGGGGCCTCCCCCCCCGCGGCGCGCCCCGGCCAGCCACCAGCAGGGCTCAAAAATAGCGCCGTCCTGGCGATAGCGTCGGCGACCAGGTGCAGACTCACCAGGCCGCAGTGGCGACCAAAACCAGAATTTTTATTTGATATGTCCATCAACATTTGAACCATAAATGATAGAATTAGCCGATGTATCAGATATTTTCATTTACCAGCAATGATCTTTTTCCAGATCAAAGGTATACTATGAGCGTACCGCTAATGCTACCAAATATTCCATCCCTCTGACCTACCATATTTATACTAGAACCTCCCGTCGGCACAGGACGGCGCTTTTCTGACAACCACAATGCTAAACCAATGGCATACCGTGGTCGCCAAAATCGCCGACGGAACGCCGACCCGCCGACCAATGTGGTTGTCGCCTAGGAATCTAGTTGTAAATGAGGAATTGGAAATCAGGCAACTCTTGGTGGCTTGTTCAGTCGTTCGTTCGAAAATCGGTTGTTTACGGTACTTGTACCTAATCGTGATGGTGAATTAATGTCGCGTTTTCGTGAATTAATTGCTTGACTGCCTTGATTCATATTGACATTGCCGAGGTAGGTACCTAGTTAGATATCCAGGCGTGGACTCCATTCAACCATTAAAGATACTTACAGGGAGCCAGTTTGCTCCTGGAGGTCAGAGGTCAAATTGGATCAGGATAATACAGAAAGGTATGTTGATGCTCCTACCTACTTAGGCACCTAGGTAGGAACCTACCTAGGTGCCAAGGTACCTTCCTAGGTACAAGGATATGATCATGGGGGTAGCAGTGTCCAGAGTGTAAGCATTGGTAAGCTTGTTTTTTTACTTTGGATATGGCATTTTAAGACAAAAATATTATAAGAACATGTTTCATGATGGGATTAAGATGATGTAGCATGTTGCCTACCTAAACATTTACCTATTACCAGCACAAGTGCATGCATACTTTTCAGTTTGTAATGAAGATGATAACATATTGTTGTTTAGTTGGGTAAATATATAATGAAGAAGAATGTAATATGTAAAATAAATCCTAATCTAACATAGCTGCTGCTGCTAGGTGATTTAATGATTTATCCCATGTGTTATGTCAAGCCTTTCATTCTAACCTAGTCGTTTTCTTTCTTGAAAGAAATATATCAGAGTCGAACATTCTATCTTCAGAAAAGCGAAAAATCCAACATTTTCTGCAAAAACAAGAAACCATAACATAATTTCATTCCATTTTGAGCAGGAATGAATGGTTCCATTGTCTTAATCATGTTCAGAAATATGATCTCACAATATTGGGCATAATTGCACTTTAAGGTATGCATGAGGCAGGTTTTGCACACATTTTACCTCCATGAAGCAAACAATAGGGTAAGGATTGGTTGGGTTAAGCTTTTCTTTTAAGTAAAAAACACTCCTTTTTTAACCTTTTTCAACAAAAAAATATTTCTTCAAAAACAGATTGAGCTAGGGTAGGCTATGTTAGGTTTTTTATTTGAAAATGTTTGGGAAAAATTGAAAATTTCATTTTTGCAAGAAATGTATTTTCCTACAATGAAGGTTAGGCTAGGCTAGGTTGGGTTATGTTATGTTACATTTTTCTCTTTCTTTTGCACATTATTTTTATGCTATATTATCCAACTCCAAGCCCATTTGTTGGTGTTATTTTGCCCACGAACTGAAAAGTATGCATATGCACAGGAAATGAGTGGTCACATCATGTTGACCACCTTCATAGAGATTGCATTGGAAAAAGAAATTCCAAGAATTCAAAAATTAACTTAAGGTGCAGATTTACCTAATATTGTCCTGAAGTGTCATGTGATACTGAAAGTAAAAAAAACATCTAGTGTAAGATTTTTGGTATTATTGTGCTTTTATGTATTCACAGGACAAGTTTTACACCGCAATTCTTTTACATAGCGAACAAAAAATGTTGATTTTCCTTCTAAAGCAGGTTAGGCTAGGTTAGGTTAGGTTTTTTATTTGATGAATCTTGAGAAATAAGTATGAAATCTTTCTATTTTTTATATTTCTTTTCTCATGGTAGCTTTGTCAGGTTATGCTATTTCTTTTGCTTTTGAACATTATTTGTATGCTATATTACCCAATTGAAGGCCACCTTTTTAGCGTTCTTCTACCTGCCAACTGAAAAGCAAGCATTTGCAAAGGGAATGAGCGGTCACATCATGTTAACCATGTTCATAAACCATTGGAAAAGGAAGGTCCAATAATTAAAAAAATTACTTCAAATCATAAATGTACCACATTTTGTGGGGACAAAATTAACTTGTACTTTTTGTATTTCATTAAATTATAAATCCTAACATAAGATATCCTATGATAACACCTTTGCTTTACAGAGGAAAAGCATGTGATTACTGATTAGCATGTCTTGTATACAGTCTAAACTACAAATTACTGAAGCTCCTAAGATGGCAAGTGGAGAAGGTTTAGATAAGGATACCTATATGGAAGAACATTGGAATGTAGAGCTGGTACTGATTTGGTCTGCTTAATTTGCTTTTCTTTTCCATCCACTTTGCTATGCCAGAATTTGTTGTGCCATTCCCAATTCTTTTTAAAAGAAAAAACAGCAACTCTAATATGTACACAGATTACGGCACAATGATGTTACTTTTCTTTGTATAGGTATCATCCAGATACTTTGAATGGGATATATATAGGATAGATGGTATTTTTCTACTCTCGCCATGATATGGGTCTTCAGCATCCAAATCCAATGTGAAAAGAATACATGCATATTATGCTGGATTTCAAATGAAGTAATTGTACCAGAATTTTGGTGCACTGTACAATCATTCCAGGACATTCACAGATGTGTAGAGTTTGGCTAAAAAAATGCTTTGTTCAGGCATATTTTGGCCAAGTTACTTATTCAGATATCTTGAATAGTATACATATAGAATAGATGGTATTTTTCCACTCTGGCCAGGATATGGCTAGGATATGAGACTCCAGCATCCCAATCCAGTGTGAAAAGAATACATGCATGTTATACTGGACTTCAAGCTGAAATAATTGTACCAGAATTATGGTGCACTGTATAATCATGGCACAAGTAAAGATGTTTTGAGTTATGCTTGAAAGAAATGCTTGGTTGAAGCATAATTTTTGCCAAGTATCCCTGGATATGTACCATTATTTCATTTTTTCTGGAACTATGCTAGATATGTCTAGAGTAATATGTATTCTCAAGTTGCTTCAACATGGGCAACAACTTAAAACCAGGAAAGTTTGGTTAAATACATTTCCCTTCAAGAAAGCTGTCATGAGCTGTAGCATATCTGTACATGTGATGTAGGTTTGGTGCTGTGTGTCAAAATTCTGATGGAATTCTTCAGTTTCAAAGCAAGGAGGGTTGGACATTGTTGAATTTGTTATTTAATGTTGCATTTTGAGAGCAAAATGTTTAACATTCCATTCCAAAATTGTAATTTTGTCTTTCTGAACCATTAACTCCTTTCTGTATTTTCCAGTTAGCTTGGGCATGTCAATCAAACAGGAAGAAGTTTGCAGTCATTTGCAAACATCTCAAATTTTTGGTGAAAAGGTCCCATATATTATAATCCCATATATTTCAGATAATTCCTCATGGAGGATAATTTTGTGGATGACAAACATCAAGTACAGGAATATTCTTTCAACCCTGGTTGGACAGAGTACATGTCAGCAGTCAGCAGGCTGGATTTGTGCTTTGCAATCCTGGATGTGGAGAGGAATTTTCTGGGTGTAATTAAATATGGAGAGGATGTTTTTATTCCAGCTTATGTCATCAGAATCTGGGCTTGTACTTTCTAGTAAATCTTGAGCACATCACAGAGCAGTTCATTGCCAAGAACCATTGTTGACCTACAAGTGAGAATAATGAAGAAGATTTCCTCAAGAGGATGATGCTCTGGATGCACCAATCCAGGATTAGCCAATTTTTCCAACCCCGGCAGTCACTGATCTGGTTATATATGTACCCTACCCATTCTGATTACTATCGATCGCATATTCTTCTAAGCTCAACTGAGTGGGGTGGATGCCAGGGTGCAAGATTTAGCTTGTGGGTGCAGTATATTGTTATATTATGGCCAGCCAAACATTTTAACCCTCGCCCGTAGAAGGGGGTACAACCCCCCAAAGGTTTTTTGTGTATTCCTTCCAAACCGATGAACGGATCGCTCTGAGATTTTCAGTACCCTCTATCAACTCCTTTGACGACTTTGGCGAAATGTTTTTGGGAGGGCATGTCAGGGTCACAGAGTTATGAGGTCATAAAAAGGGGAGCACCTCCGAGCAGTTTTCAACAAATACGTGATTATCGCACCTAAACATGACATTGTTGCCTACAACGACTGGTATTATGTGTTTTGCAATGCAATTTTGCAATGCCCAGATGGGTTCCCATTGGAAAAATAATGTTCCAAAATCGCGACCTCGGTTGACCTCGTTTGACCTTCTGGACCTTTTTAACTGACCTATGGGCATTTTCTTTTTCGTGCTGAATTCGAATTCAGCGTCCATTTTTGTCTTAAGGAACTTTAAACTTCGAAATTGGAACCACTCTTAAAAAGTTGGATATTTGGGGTCACGGCTTTGACCTCATTTGGTGCATGACATATTGGTCCGATCACATCGTGTCACATGTCGTTATGTTCGCAAGGTCCCACAAACATGTTTCCTGGCCATGTCGTGTATATTTAGACAGTAGTTTCGATATAACTGACGATTTTCTT
>JAOTOM010000958.1:27500-52624 GCA_034440615.1 Ashinkailepas kermadecensis | reverse complement strand
CTTCGCCATCGACTAAGCCTCGTGGAATATCGGCGACGCTATGCGACCAAGCAGTGGACACATCTTAAAAAGCCATTACCCAAACAACGCGAGGTTTACCAAATTGTTGCAGTTGTTTCGATTACACTTTGCTCTTTGGTGCTGCTGTCTGTGTAAAACCGTTCGCCTCCTCCGACAGGTACGTGGTGTAGACGCCCAGCGTGGTGGCGCCAGAGATTCGGCTACATGCCAGCCACTCGCCCCCGTCGCGTATTGAAGGAGAACGGCTGCGTCGATTGCGGCTGGTGGCAGAACCACCGCCTTGCACCCTATAGCCAGCGCCATGACTACCCATTTCCCCGAAAGGCGACTCATCCAGTACGATTACGGTACGTGATGTTTGGCTGTGTGCGCTCATTGGGCCGCGGCCGTCGTTCTGGGCAGAACACGTGGCCCCCAGTACGGCGTGCCGCCCGGCCCACAGACGAAACCATGCCGGGTCTTAGTTTCTTGCACGGTGGACCTTATGCCGTACAAGTAGGCGACCTGGTACAGACAGGAGTGGTACTCTCAGCCGGAAAGTAATGTTGGGTGAATTACAATTTTACCTCTGTCCGTCTTTCTGCCCCTCCTTTTTGATCGCTTTATGATTATCTTGTGGTCAGGGATATGGGTGTGCTGTGATCATGGTGCACTTCGCATGCTGTCCTCGGCAGTAGCTATAGCGCGGCACTGCCGTGAGCCAATCGGAACAGCTGCAGGTGAACCATGAGTTTCCGAAAAATTGTGGTCGTGTAGCAGTGTTCTCATTCCGGCGAAACAGTATCTTTGAGCGCTAAAGAGCTCACCTTTAATTGACCTTGAATCGCAAGCAATTAATAATTAATCAACTCGCCACATCTGTTTTGCAGGCAAGCTGCGAGTGATGGACAAGCTGTTGCACAAGCTGAAGTCTGGGACGCACCGTGTACTCGCCTTCACGCAGATGACGCGCACGCTGGATATCGTGGAGCAGTTCCTTAACTTCCATGGCCACATTTACCTGCGGCTGGACGGTGCCACCCGGGTCAACCAGTGAGGTGAGTGGGGCAGGTTGCGTTCAGATGTCTGCCAACACTGCTGGACTTATGGTGGACTATCTGCTGAATATTATCGGACACAGTATGGTGGACTGTCTCGACATTACCAGTGGTCGTGTGGTGGACTGTGTGTCGGACATTGCCGGTGACCATGTGATGAGCTGTGTGTCGAACACTGCCGGTAACTGTGTGTGGGACATTACCGGTGACGGTGTGTCGGACATTACCGGTGACGGTGTGTCGGACATTGCCGGTGAATGGTGGACTGTCTGTCCGACATTCCCTGTGTCTGTGTGGTGCACTGTCTGTCGGACATTGCCGGTGACTGTGAGTCGGACATTGCCGTTGACATGTGTGATGGACCGTGTGGTGGACATTGCCGGTGACTGCGTGTCGGACATTGCCGGTGGCCGTGTGGTGGACCGTGTCGGACATCGCCGGTGACCGTGTGATGGACTGTGTCGGACACTGCTGGAGGCCATGGACATAGCCGGTGACTGTGTGTCGGACGTCACCGGTGACTGTGTGGTGAACTATCCGCCGGACATTACCGGACTGGCGACGCCGTGGTCGGCCCGGTGACGACCGGCGGCAGAGCAGCGTGGTGTGTGCGGGACTGGCGTCCTGTCGTGCTGCGGTGTCGGTGTTCGACCCCGGCCGGCACGGCTGGCACCCGCATCACCAACATTGGTCAACCTGCTGGGATATTCGTATGCCATTTGTTTCTCTTCTAAGAGAGGGAAGAGGTCATGCATTTGACAAAGGATGACTGAAGAGACGATGTTTCGAGTCATTGCAAGACAGTAATCGTACATTGCAGTAATCGTAAACTGACGGAAATACGTGCTGGCCAGAAGTGTCCCAAGTGCTAAAAACTGGGCTCCCTCGGTGTGCGATTTCAGAACCGTGAGGATGCCCATTGCTGGTTCGGACGTCCAAACGACTTGTACGAGACACAGATCTGGTTTCTTCACATGCCGACACCATCGTTTGCCACTACGGGCCTTGTATACCACCATAACGCACCGCTGAAGTTAACCCGTCATTTTCGCGTATCTATATGCACATCTGTAATTTCCTCATTCATGACCTGCAGCAACATACTTCAGTATGGTCCCATCACTAAACGTACCTGTGTGAGAAGCACGTATCATCGATGATTTCCATTAAAGAACGTGCTCGTGCGGCGCCTCATTATGAATACGCTGATTTACCGTGCTACATTATTTATCCAACGTGCCGGTGGTGAACATCAGCAGGCAACATTTTTTTATTTCTAATATCGACCCCTGTTTCGTATGCAGCAGCCTATCCTATTTGGCTACACGCACTATTACAGGCTCGATTGATATTGGGCTTTCCTATGGCCAGCTATTCAAAAGTTAGGACAGCCAGCTTAGGAATGCCTCAGGATGCCAATACATATGTCATCTTTCTGCATACCTCCAGTTCACTACAACTGGGTGCATTTTTTGTCTTTGTTTGCAGATAGGCCACCACCAGTTATTAGTAGAAGTAGCCCCAGGAGAACCTCAGCTAGGTAGCAAGCTAGTAACACCAAGGAACTCCTGGGGCTACCAAGTGAAAAGTGTTATGAGGGCGGAGAAAGGGAAAAGTTGGATCCATGTATATACACGCACAAGCACACATACCTGCATATGCACACACATGAAACATGTACACCTACACATACTTCACATACATGGACACATGTGTGCTCACACATCATTTATACAAACACACGGCTCCGTCTTTGTGCCGCCTGCGGGTACGACCATGGCGCTCTCTTCTCGAATGCCGTGTGATGTCAGGGTCGTATCGGTACCCTGTTTAACTACCAGTGGGTGTGTTCATCATCTCGCTGTGTGCGACGCTCTAGAACAGTGAGCAAACTTTGCTGCCTGTGCCTCACACGTCTGTTATCACAGCATCGATTTATAGATTGGCGAGATGTCCGTTGACCGGTCGCTGCTGTGCCGGTAGCACAACACCAGTGATGATCCGTTCCATCCGCAGGTCCTATCTGCTGTTGGTGACGTGCCCAGCGGCGCTACTGGCGCACTACGGACGCACTCGACCGCTGTCTGCCTACCGTCTCCCGAACTGCTCGACGACATGCGGCCCAGACTCAGGAGGTGAGATAATCATATTGGCGAGCCACAAGAAAATCATATTTGTTCATTACTGTGGTGATACAACGGAACAACGAATCGGCTCCCAAAAAGATTGGCTTAGGGCCTTGGACTTGACCTACACCTGCTTCGCAAGTCCATTGGTATGCTTGCACTGACGATCAACGGTGTCGATCTAGGTGTCGACAGCGTGTTTGCAACAGTGCTAGATGAACACCCACGGCCAGCAGGTGTATGCGTTCCACCGTGTACGACCCTCTAGAACTGTGTGGACATAAACAATATTGGCGCACAGGCACACGTTGGCTCCAGGGTCGATGCACATATCCACAGCCGGCATGTCGTATCACGCCATAGTGTTGGTTGCTTGTCGTGCAGGGTTCTGAGGTACCGGCTGCTGCCACATATCTGGTCCGCCTTTGGTCTCCGGTGATGTTGGTCGGTTTTCCACAGACCATACTGGCGAAGCTGGCGCCGCTTGCCCACCGTCCTCAAGTTGCTCGTCGACATGCACAACATACCAGGTGAGATAATCTGTTCAACTGCTGTCTGTGGTAAATCTACGTTTACGAGGTGAGTAGTTCCGGGGCAGGATGCTGATTAGTCAGTTAGTTATTGTGGTTCAGGGCGCATCGACTGCATAGGTCATATAGCGCCCATGCAGGATGCTCATTGGTCTCCCAGCCGACAGGTTGTGAGTTCGAGTCCCACATTTCCCTTCGCCATCGACTAAGCCTCGTGGAATATTGGCGACGCTTTGCGACCAAGCAGTCGACACATCTTAAAAAGCCATCACCCAAGCAACGCGAGGTTTACCAAATTGTTGCAGTTGTTTCGATTACACTTTGCTCTTTGGTGCTGCTGTCTGTGTAAGACCGTTCGCCTCCTCCGACAGGTACGTGGTGTACACGCCCAGCGTGATGGCGCCAGAGATTCGGCTACATGCCAGCCACTCGCCCCCGTCGCGAATTGAAGGGGAACGGCTGCGTCGACTGCGGCTGGTGGCAGAACTACCGCCTTGCACCCTATGGCCAGCGCCATGACTACCCATTTCCCTGAAAAGCGACTCATCCATTACGATTGCGGTACGTGATGTTTGGCTGTGTGCGCTCGCTGGGCCGCGGCCGTCGTTCTGGGCAGAACACGTGGCCCCCAGTACGGCGTGCCGCCCGGCCCACAGACGAAACCATGCCGGGTCTTAGTTTCTTGCACGGTGGACCTTATGCCGTACAAGTAGGCGACCTGGTACAGATAGGAGTGGTACTCTCAGCCGGAAAGTAATGTTGGGTGAATGACAATTTTACTTCTGTCCGTCTTTCTGCCCCTCCTTTTTGTTCGCTTTATGATTATCTTGTGGTCAGGGATATGGATGTGCTGTGATCATGGTGCACGTCGCATGTTGTCCTTCTCGGCAGTAGCTATAGCGCGGCACTGCCGTGAGCCAATCGGAAAAGCTGCAGGTGAACCATGAGTTTCCGAAAAATTGTGCTCGTGTAGCAGTGTTCTCATTCCGGCGAAACAGTATCTTTTCGCGCTAAAGAGCTCACCTTTAATTGACCTTGAATCGCAAGCAATTAATAACTCATCAACTCGCCACGTCTGTTTTGCAGGCAAGCTGCGAGTGATGGACAAGCTGTTGCACAAGCTGAAGTCTGGGGCGCACCGTGTACTCACCTTCACGCAGATGACGCGCATGCTGGATATCCTGGAGCAGTTCCTTAACTTCCATGGCCACATCTACCTGCGGCTGGACGGTACCACCCGGGTCGACCAGAGAAAGGTGAGTGGGGCAGGTTGCGTTCAGATGTCTGCCAACACTTTGCGAGACTTATGGTGGACTATCTGCTGAATATTATCGGACACAGTATGGTGGACTGTGGACATTACCAGTGGTCGTGTGGTGGACTGTGTGTCGGACATTGCCGGTGACCATGTGGTGAACTGTGTGTCGGACATTACTGATGACGGTGTGTCGGACATTACCGGTGACGGTGTGTCGGACATTGCCGGTGACTGGTGGTCTGTATGTCCGACATTGCCTGTGACTGTGTGGTGCACTGTCTGTCGGACATTGCCGGTGACTGTGTGTCGGACATTGCCGGTGGCCGTGTGGTGGACCGTGTCGGAAACCGCCGTTGACTGTGTGATGGACTGTGTCGGACATTGCCGGTGGCCGTGTGGTGGACTGTGTCGGACACCGCCGTTGACTGTGTGATGGACTGTGTCGGACACTGCTGGAGGCCATGGACATAGCCGGTGACTGTGTGTCGGACGTCACCGGTGACTGTGTGGTGAACTATCCGCCGGACATTACCGGACTGGCGACGCCGTGGTCGGCCCGGTGACGACCGGCGGCAGAGCAGCGTGGTGTGTGCGGGACTGGCGTCCTGTCGTGCTGCGGTGTCGGTGTTCGACCCCGGCAGGCACGGCTGGCACCCGCACCACCAACATTGGTCACCCTGCTGGGATATTCGTATGCCATTTGTTTCTCTTTTAAGAGAGGGAAGAGGTCGTGCGTTTGACAAAGGATGACTGAATAGACGATGTTTCGAGTCATTGCAAGACAGCAGTAATCGTAAACTGACGGAAATGCGTGCTGGCCAGAGGTGCTAAGAACTGGGTTTGCCTCGGTGTGCGATTTCAGAACCGTGAGGATGCCGACTGCTGGTTCGGACGTCCAAACGACTTGTACGAGACACAGATCTGGTTTCTTCACATGCTGACACCATCGTTTGCCACTACGGGCCTTGTATACCACCATAACGCACCGCTGAAGTTAACCCGTCCTTTTTGCATGTGTATATGCACATCTGTAATTTCCTCATTCATGACCTGTAGCAACATACTTCAGTATGGTCTCATCACTGAACGTACCTGTGTGAGAAGCATGTATCATCGATTTCCATTAAAGAGCGTGATCGTACGGTGTCTCATTGTGAATACACTGATTTACCGTGATGCATTATTTATCCAGCGTGCCGGTGGTGAGCATCAGCAGGCAGCATTAAAAAAAAATATCGACCCCTGTTTCGTATGCAGCAGCCTATCCTATTTGGCTACACACTATTACAGGCTCGATTGATATTGGGTTTTCATATGGCCAGCTATCCAAAAGTTCGGACAGCCAGCTTAGGAATGCCTCAGGATGCCAATACATATGTCATCTTTCTGCATACCTCCAGTTCACTACAACTGGTTGCATCTTCTTTTTTCTTTTTGTTTGCAGATACGCCCCCACCAGTTATTAGTAGAAGTAGCCCCAGGAGCACCTTGGCTAGGTAGCAAGCTAGTAACACCAAGGAACTCCTGGGGCCACCAAGTGAAATGTGTTCTGAGGAGGAGAAAGGGAAAAGTTGGATCCATGTATATACACGCACAAGCACACACCTGCATATGCACACACATGAAACATGTGCATACTTCACATACATACACATGTGCTCACATACAAACGTACATACATACACATACTAACATGCACATAGATAAACATACACACATATGCATCCATACACATGCACACGCCTGCATATGCACCTGCATTTACATGCAATTAAGCATATAGCTACACATGCATCTTCACATATGCATATACTTGCTGATCCAGCTTTACTCGCATATACTTATATTAATCACCTATGTATAATAATTCCGCTGCTTTTTTGTAGTGTGCAATTGATCCAGGTTAATTTTTGCTTGCCAGTTAGTTTGTGATATGTAAGTCAATGAAATAAGCTCTGCTAGCTTTTTATATCTTCCTTCTTAATAGGTACATGATTACAGGAAGAAAATTTTGAACCAATAATACCATTTCAAGTTCTTGGTGCTATAAATGATATGGAATGGATTTCGATGAAAAATGTACATGGAAATGATCAGCATGCCTTAAATTACTTGATGAGTATTGGAACATATTCATTATAGTGATTGGTAATGTTTGATTAAAAAAATATGTGAAGTAGTATGTTCTGTTCCTGTACAGTATGAGTGAACTTCAAAATGTTATATTTGACAATTAATTTGTAGGGTATGTATAGTGCTGATTATCTATGATTCTTAATGCCCTTTTTTGTATTTGAACAATTGTGTCTAATTGTGCTGGAAAATTGTTACCCCATATTAATCAAAATAATTTAAATAGGGAAGAATCAGAGTATTATACAAATATTTCATGTTCACGACTTGTGATAAAGTACTTTGCTCTTCCCATTATTCCTAGATTTCTGTTGGTTATTGGTTGGTTATTGATTTTACGACACGTCGACCGTTGAGTCATGTAGCATCGCCAATCTCTCACGCTGATTGGTCGCGGGCGAAGAGTAACGACAGGTGAGACTCGGACCCACAATCTTCCGATTGCGAGACGGACAACTTACTCCTAGACTATTCGTCCCCAATGGGCTGTATAGTAAATTAGGCAGACCCTAGGTGTTGATACTAAGTGGTACCTAACAATGATTTAATGAATGATTTCCCACCTAGGTGGATGAGCAAGTGGCCACCTGCTAAGGCTAATATGTATAATTGAACATGCTATTGATGCTGACATGATAAGTAATAACTTTTATGGTCACCCAGGTACAGCTTAAAATGGTTTTGTGGGTGGGTGTCGAAGCGAACAGTAGGATGTGAAATGCTAGAATTAGTCATTTAAAATTATTTGATGTCTTTCAGACCAAATTCAGCATATGGTGTACTTGACTGTACCTTCATCATGTTTATAATAAAAAAAAAATATTTTTGAGAAAAAAAAAAAAATACCTATGCTATGACCTGGTATTGTATGCCATATCACATTTTAGGTAATCTCTTTACCTGAAATTGCGTTGCGAATGTTCGTGTATCACCATTCCTTATCGAGTGCATGTACGTTATACTTATAAACGGATTATTTAAACAGGTACCTAGGTAGGTACAGTTACCCAGGTACCTAGGATGGAGGCACGGTAGGATGTATATGAGATTGTAATGTGATGACAGAATGGATGTTTGAATATGATAAGTAGGTAGGTAGGTAGGTAGGTACCCACCTACCTACCGAGTTGGGTAATAAGTAATCCAGCCCACAGTCAACGGAACAAGTCAGATGGTGGATCTGCATCCAGGTGAAAATGGATGTCGGGGCACACGTTGATGTAAATAGGTACATGCATACATAAAGATGCATATACACACTAGCGGATCCAGGGAGGGGCCATTCCGGTCATGGCCCCCACGAAGCACTTAAAAGGCGGGGGCCATAGTGTCTTTTGGCCCCCCGAAACCAACGGAAGTAAACTGAATTCAAATGCAGTAACCTTTGCCGAGGTTAAAAAATATCGTCGCGATGAAAGAATCTCCAATTTTAAAGGTATGTTTTTATAATTGTTTGGAAGCCAATATTGTAGCATAGTACATTATCGCACACATCGAGGGTTCTATGCTGCTCAAGTTCTGCTTGCAGCAAGAGTGGACAAAATCGGATCTGCCAGTGTGTACACGTGCACGAACGTTGACGTGGTACAAGTCGTTGAACGTGAACGTTTTGGTAAACAAGAACACAAATCTGGTAACTTAGAAGCGGTGGAGGTAGGCTGGGGCCCCTACACAGGAAATTATGTTGTCACTAATTATTATGGTTAAAAAATGGGTCCCTTTGACAAATAGTGGTAGAAATCCGATGCTTTTGACCAAAAATAGTGAGAGAATGGACACCCTCCAAATCCCTTCGACCCTTCCCCTGATGCAATTCCTAATTACGCCACTGGTGGAAGGGGGAGGGGGCTGACACCGAAAGTTGCCCCCCCCCCCCAAACCGGTGGGCTAGATCCGCCAGTGCATATACATATATATTATACACATATACATACATATCCATACCCATGGATATGGGGAATCGATCCCAGTTCATAAATGTGCATATGCAATACTGATTTTTTTGTCATGCAAATGGTGCTGTGTGAACCATTTAATAATAAAATATCTAGCATGAGGCTAGAACATGGGAACACAATGTGGATACATCCTGAAGGGCCTCTGCATGGTAGATGATTGTATTGTTAATGGTCAGCTTTGGTGGGTTGGTACCATTGTGTAGTCCACTGGCGGATCTAGCCGCTCGGTTTGGGGGGCTAAACTGGGTCTCCAGGACTTGCCAACCGGGGGGGAGGGGAAGCGATGTTGGCGGGGCGTTTGTCGTCGACCGGGGGGAGGAAGCAACGTAGACGTGGTGTTTGACGTGCTGACCTGGGGTAGGGTGCGAAGCGATGTGTTGTCGACCATGGGGGGAAGCGCAATGGCGGATCCAGTCACTGGTTGGGGGGCCGAAGCAGAGTCCGTACCAGGAGCCGATACGGGAGCCGAAGCAGAGTCAGGGGCCGGTGCATGACCGGTGGCAGGAGCCGGTAAGTGAGCCGAAACAGGAGCAGGGACTGTAATGATGATATAGACTGATATGATATAGACTGATATAGTCAAAAGGATGTTAATATCGCGAGAGCGTCCAACAGTCCTCAGTCTGTCATTAAATAAACATTTACCTGCACCACGACACATTCAATATTCATAAATAAAAGTACATTACAAAAGGAAAATTCGCAATGGTCTAAAGAAGTTAAATATTGACTGAATTTGAACAACATCAATACGCGGAATGTCTTTTCGGCCGGTATCAGCCAGTTACGATGTACACCGGAGCACATTGCACGTGCATGGTGTTCCTGACTTGAGGCCAATCACAGCCATGCAGTTATCTGAAAATATGACCCTGTATTTAAATAGGCAGACCTATATGCATATATATATATATATATATTTATACATATACATTAAGAATATCTAGGCCAAAGTTATGTTGTATCTTAATGTTTCTTGTAATAACATTAACCATCGCACTCCGGACGGGGGGGGGGATGGTCATTTTCGCACCACAGCCGTGAGGTTTTTCCACAGTACCGAAGTGCCGAACACGCACAGATAATCGGCTGAAACTTTGCATGCGTTCTAGGAATAGCCGATGTGTTGGTTCAAACTTTATGTTTGGGTGATCCAGGTTCACCGAGATATTCGACGTTAAATTCGGATTTTGCTTCTCAAAATTAAATTTGTATTCATCTCTTCAGGATTGTCTGTAGGAAAACCAATAAGAGGTATCGAAAAACCAATGGCATATTCTCGATAAGCAATTGATCAAATACAATTTGAAAAATAGTCCAGATCTGTGTGACTTCGAACAAGGCGAGGATACGAGGTCAATTTGACAATTTTTTTTGTCGAATTAATAAAAAATTCAACATCCGTAACGTATGTTATAGAGCACTATCGTATCTATCAGTGTACAAATATCAGCTTCAAATCTTATACTGCGGTTCCGTTTTTATCAATGAAAACGTAGCCGGGGTTCACACTTTTTACCGCGCTGCGTTGGCTGCAACTGAAGAAGCGGTCGCGGCCCGAAACTAGGTTGCTTCCACTCCAGCTGGACCGTGAACTAACAGACATACAATGCAACTTTTTATTTAATATTAGAAGTTCAATAACAAGGTAAACGATGCCGTTTTCCGTATCTTTCCATATGGCGTATAACAAAAGTTAGTGGGGTCAAATTGACCCCCCAGTGGTGCGTGGTGGTGAAATCTGCTGGGAGTACGAGGGTTAATAACTATTAGGGCAAAGATAGTTAGTTATGTACCTAATTCTTTCTGGTTTTTCTAACAACTTCCAGGAAAGAAAAGTATTACATAAGTTGCATTAAAATAGTTAAGGTCAGATACTCAAAATATGTTTTAATTGAAAGGCTTCTTACAGCGGCAGCACATCTAAGATAAATACCTGCATATATGAAAACTATGAAAGCACAAAACATGCATGGACTTACCTTTTGCCCTATTTTTTAGAGAATAAATCCTTTATGGAAAGTTGACGCTTCATATCTACTCGTATAGCGATAGCTCTGCCTCTTGCTGTAGGAAGAAGGAATAATGGATAAATAAGCAAGCAGGCATGACACAATCATGTATTCAATGAAACAAAAACTTATTAGATTTGGATAGCTAACAAGAGAAGCCTTCACTTGTTACTTAGTTTTTTGTGTTTGTTGGGGGGGGGCTAATTTGTACTGTTAGCCCCCCCCAGATTTGATTGGGGGGCTAAAGCCCCTTTGCCCCCCTGGATCCGCCAGTGTTGTGTACCCTCCTTGGATATATTGTATACTATATACCACATAGCTGTATGAGTTTGTAATTACTTACAGCTCATTCTTGTAAGTTTCTCCATAATTTCACAAGTGCTCAGGAGTTTTGCACATCGCACCCCTGGTGTCTCAGATTAAAAAGCTTCTTTGAAGCGAGCCAGCTTGTGACTTCATCTTTCATCCACTCACATTCACTCCATACTCCCACGTCATACCAATAGCACCTTGGCAGTATGAGTGGGAGCATAGCCATTGGTGTCTTAATAGATTTCAATGCATGCGAGTCTAAACTGTCATCCAGAAAAGCTACCATGTCTCACATCATCTATGTATGTCCAGTCCCACAGAACATGAACCCATGCAAAGTATGTCCATGTAAATATACATCAAAATAATTTGTTAAGGTGGTCCAAACCACAGATCTGCATTATATGTGGTATGCATGTTCTATTTCCCATTTAGTGCTCTGCAATCGATCCCCATGCTCTATTCCTTCCACCTCTGGTCCCACTCCTGGTTGTGCGTATCAGCTCGTAGCTCGCGGTAGCTCAGTTGGTAGAGCATCGGACTCCTGATCGCAAGATTGTGGGTTCAAATATCACAACCGACGGTATTTACCGAGTCCACCCGCGACCAATCGGCGCGAGAGGTTGGCGACGCTACATAACCCAGCGGTTGAATGCGTCGTAAAAGAACCCAAGGTTCTTCTTCTGCATTTGTTTTGCCCGTTTTGCTGTCAAATTTTCATGTACCATGATTTTTGTCTTGTTGTCACCCTTGTGATTGAACTTTGAGTCATAAACAGCACTCCTGTCATCAAGGTCTTGAAATTTTACGAGCACCTTCTCATTTTGTCTCAGACGGCGGCATGCCAAGATTGAGCCTTTCAGTTTCACTGCCAGTTTCTCTTCTATGACCTTTTTTTTGTTGTAATTTCCCTTGTTTTCTCTGGTTCCTCATATGTATCCGGTGGGGCAGATGGGAACCCACCCCCACCCAAAATCAGAAAATCCTTGTGTATGTTCCTCAATTTCATCCACCTGATTGTTTGTGTCCACCAGTTCCTTTTTTAAAAGTAGTTTGTTTTCCCCCTTTAATTGTTTCATCTCATCCTTGATTTTTTTTACACTCTTCCTTGATGTCCTGCATCTCTCTTCTAAGCTCCATTTCAATTGTTTATATTCCCTCTTGGATCAATTTGTTTGCATTCTCCATGACACACCCAGTCCAGGTCCCCGATCTATCCTATATCGGCTAGTAAATCTTCAGTTGTGTATATAATCCTAGTCTAGTTTTACTTACTAATTCACCAGCAGCAGCCCAATCACAGAATCATGAAAAAAAAACACCAGAACAAGACAATCCGTATATATTCCCTGACCTAGCGGTACACCATTTATACCCCGTATACGTCCGGACCGCTCAGTCACAGAACTCACTTTTGATGCCGTATGGGATGTACTGCTGGCAACTCGGTGTTTCGCACGCCGTTTGTAGGCACCACGATTAACATAGGCGAACAAGGGGCTTTTCTCGTGGCCGCCTTGTCCACTCGAGGTGATTGTGTTTTTGCTGGCACCACGTAGGTCTTGTAAAACTGACGTTTACCAGCGGGGCTTGGATGGATGGAGTGGTCGGCTCTGCGGAATCCAGCGTCTTCAGCCATGACGCAGCGGTTGCCTGCTGACTTGATGCAGGGTTGGATTTGTACAATTTGTGTCACAAATAGCTTGGCAGTCAGGCTAGGCGTTGGCACCTGAAGATCCCGAATAAGCATATACATGGGTGTGGTGGGAAACAGTAACCTATGCAGGATATTTAGGTGCTAGGACGCTCAGCCTGACTGCCAAGCTATTTATGATACCAATGGTGCCTAGGTGTGGCTGGAAACAACATACATATGTATTTACTGTCAGCCCGCCCCAGTCGGCTGTAGTGCTGCTCTCGGGCCGCCCCAGTCGGCTGCAGTGCTGCTGTCAGGCCGCCCCAGTCGGCTGTAGTGCTGCTGTCGGGCCGCCCCAGTCGGCTGTAGTGCTGCTGTCAGGCCGCCCCAGTCGGCTGTAGTGCTGCTGTCGGGCCGCCCCAGTCGGCTGTAGTGCTCGTGCTGTTGCTGTCAGGCCGCCCCAGTCGGCTGCAGTGCTGCTGTCGGGCCGCCCCAGTCGGCTGTAGTGCTGCTGTCAGGCCGCCCCAGTCGGCTGTAGTGCTGCTGTCAGGCCGCCCCAGTCGGCTGTAGTGCTGCTGTCAGGCCGCCCCAGTCGGCTGTAGTGCTGCTGTCGGGCCGCCCCAGTCGGCTGTAGTGCTGCTGTCGGGCCGCCCCAGTCGGCTGTAGTGCTGCTGTCAGGCCGCCCCAGTCGGCTGCAGTGCTGCTCTCGGACCGCCGCAGTCGGCTGTAGTGCTGCTGTCGGGCCGATCCAGTCGGCTGTAGTGCCCCAGGCCGCCCCAGTTGACTGTATTGTTGCCGTCGGGCCGGCGCAGCACGTGGGCGAGTAGGTGGCGCTCGGACGGCGTCAGGTCCGGGTGCCACAGGTCGATCATCAGCACGGCGCGTGGCCGACCATCGCCGCTACCGGCTGGGTAGTCGGCGCAGTGGACGTACGAATCGTCAAACAGCAGACAGTCTGCGTGAGGCCAGCTGCGGGCCTCGCCGTCCACGGTCAGCTGGCAGTGAGCCGGAACATCCAGGCCTGCCGACGCAACAGCCGACACCCGTGACGGGGACATCAACAGACACACCTACAGCTGTACCCGGCACATCACCAGATACCTGCAACTGTCCCCGGCGCATCAGCAGGCACACCTGCAGCTGCATTCGGCGCATCAGCAGGCACACCAACAGCTGTACCCGGCACATCACCAGATACCTGCAACTGTCCCCGGCGCATCAGCAGGCACACCTGCAGCTGCATTCGGCGCATCAGCAGGCACACCTACGGCTGCACATCAGTAGGCACACCTACAGCTGTACCCAGCACATCAACAGATACCTGCAACTGTCCCCGGCACATCAGCAGGCACACCTACAGCTGTACCCGGCACATCACCAGATACCTGCAACTGTCCCCGGCGCATCAGCAGGCACACCTGCAGCTGCATTCGGCGTATCAGCAGGCACACCTACAGCTGTACCCGGCACATCAGCAGACACACATGCAGCTGTACCCGGCACATCAGACACACCAGCTGCACCCGGCACATCAGCAGGTACACCTACAGATGGATTACAGCTGCATCAGACGCATTAACTAACATCTGCACTTCCATATATGTCTACGTACCAACGACGTTGACTCATTACACCCCGAGAAACCAACCACGGTCTCATTACACACTCCGATAAACCAACCACGATCACTCATTGTACACTCCGAGAAACCAATCACGGTCGCTCATTACACACCCCGAGAAACCAACGTACCCAGGCCGTTGATAATCGTTCATCAGGTGGTACCAGCCATGGTCGAACCGGAACACTCATGCTCTGAATCCACCAACACGCATGACGCGACACTGGCCCCGCGTACTTGGCATCAACCCAGCTCGGTGCACAACTCACCGAGGCACCCTCGTACCCCCCCCCCCCCAGCTCAGCTCGGCAAAATTCACCGAGGTCCCCGCGTATTCGCCCCAGGCCCAACCCAGGGCAAAACTCACCGAGGTTCCCGCGTACTCGCCTCGAGCCCAGCTCTGGGCGCAACTCACCGAGGAACCCGCGTACTCACTCCCAGTCCAGCTCAGGGCGCAACTCACCGAGGTCCCCGCGTACTCGCCCCCAGCCCAGCTCAGGGCACAGCTCGCCGAGGGACCCGCGTACTCACCCCGGCCCAGCTCATTGCACAACTCACCGAGGTTCCCACGTAATCGTCCCCAGCCCAGCTCAGGGCACAACTCACTGAGGGATCCGCGTACTCGCCCCCGGCCAAGTTCTGAGCACAATTCGCCGAGGGAGCCGCATGCTCGCCCCCAGTTCAGCTGAGGGCATAGCTCACCGAGGTGACAGCGTATCCGAGTGTTGGTCGGACCACGGTGTGGCTCGATCCGGGTGCCCGGGTCGAGCAGCGAGAAGCACACGTTCGAGAACACTGTGCGAGCCATGACGCTGCCGAGTGCGGTCACGGCTGCCTGCGTGCGTGGACAGACCGGCCGTGCCACGCCCTGGTTCACTAGCCAAAACACACTCCAGCGGCCGGTGGGCGTGTCGTTGGTGGTCCAGGCGGCAGCCGGCTGTCGGCGCGCCCACCTGTACTCGGCCATCACGTGTGGCCAGGCGTCGCGCAGCTGCTGCACGTCGGCCGCGTACGCGCCGTCCCACCAGGCGCGCCGGCACAGGCCCGAGACAAGCAGACCGGCTGCGGGGTCGTTCGACCAGGCCAGCAGTGCAGCACGCAGCCGCGCCGAGCCGGCGTCGGCGGGCGCCTCGGCCAGCCGGTCGGCAGCATGGCCAGCAGCGTCTGACGAGCCGTCACAGCGCGCGCAGTCCGGTGAGCGACAGCGGTCGGTGTGGCGACGGTGGGTACCGCCCCACAGCCAGGCGACAAGCGTGGCTGACAGTAGAGAGCCCGCCAGAAGACAGGCGGAGAGGACCAGCGGGGCGTCGCCAGGCGCGGACCCTGTCAGCGAGCTGCAGCAGTGCAGAGCCATCCTGCCGTGTCGGCCGCTAAAGAGACACAGCACTCAGCCTCAGTACGGCACGGCACCTGCATGCGATAGCCCTTGGTTGGTTATTGGTTTTACGACACGTCGACCGTTGAGTCATGTAGCGTCGCCAATCTCTCACGCCGATTGGTCGCGGGCGAAGAGTAGCGACAGGTGAGACTCGAACCCACAACCTTTCGATTGTGAGACGAGCATCTTACCCCTAGACCACTCGTCCCCTGCGATAGCCCTTAATCGTGATACATTTCAGGGTTGGTGCCGTGGTCTGAGGCGCAGCTGAAGCCCCCCCCCCCTCTAGAAACCAAGAATACATAACCTGGAACAAGAAATTTCGAGACTTTCACAATGCAAAATGGGAAATTTTCGGCGCGCCGATAGCGGCCTGTTTCATGACATTCTCTTGGTCGACCCCTACATTGAGAAAATCCTGGCTGCGCCCCTGGCCACGGTTCACCAAAGTTGATGCCGATATGTCATGTCAGTTTGAACAATGTGAAACTGGTGGGGAGCCTGGGTGGCTACATATGTATGGCTGATGGCTACGATGGTAGTGGTCAATGTGCTGCTAGACATGCCGACCACAACTCACCACTTGTCACGGCAATGATCACGAAAAAAAATCCAGTGTGATTCACATACAAAGCTGCAATGACCTCACAATAATATCTGCTTTTACAATAACCTTTACTCGGAACATGATTTCAAACACAACACACCAACAATCCCTGTGCTGAAGTAGTTCAAGCAAGAAAATAGCATACTTGTTGCACACAATGGTGGTAAACATCAAGCAGTCTCCTGGCCAATTGTGGGTGAAAATTGGTGTTGTGATGTTTTATGATGTGATTCTAAAGCATTTGCTTCAAAGTGGATTTATGAGGTTTTTATCCAATACAACAAATATGATTAAGACAAGGTGACAACTCATTTTGTCTACAAATGCTTACTGTTCAGTTGACAAGCAAAATAACACCAAATTTAGCTTGGAGTTAGGTACATAACAAAAAAAAAACAATGTGAAGAAGCCAACAAATTAATAATGTAACCTAACCTAGACTTCATTTTTTCCATGGGAAAGTATTATCAATGTTCTTGTAATTTTACAACTTAACAAAATTACCCAAGCCTAACTCAAGCTAGACTGATCTGCTTTTGAAGAAAGTAATTTCCTATATTGTGAAAAAATATCCACCTCCCCCATTCCCACAAAACTCAATGTAAAACTGAACCAAACCCAACCTAACCAAACTTCTTTATGTGCTGTGTGGAGATATGTGTGTAAAGCTTCTCTTGAATAATCTCATTCATGTGATTTCCCCAGGAAATAGCAATGGAAAAGCACGAGCCCAGAAAACGAGTGGTCACATCTTCTGAATCACGTTCATAAACATCATATTCTGAAAGAAAATTCCAAGAACTCCCAAAACAGTTTACAGAAGTAATACCCTGCCCCTTCACATCTCACCATTGGTTTTTCCCCCCTCCCAATAATTTCACCTTTTAACATGGGGGCCTGTGGAGTGTGCCTCCCAATCTATTTTGGTCTGGCCATTTCCTCCATGCATTTTACCCAACACAAAATCTTCAAAAATTACCATCTGTGGGTAAATTAGCAGTTTAAGGTAATTTATTATTTCCCAGTAGTATTTCTTCTTCAAATGCAATATTTATTAATGTGCTTAACATTATGTGACCACTCATTTCCTCTGCAAATGCATACTTTTCTTTTGGGAGGCAAGATTACACCCAAAAGGGGGCTTAGACTTTAGAGTTGGGTAATATAGCATAAAATGTAGCATTCAAAATAAAGAAAGTGTGACGGAGTCTAAACTAACCTAACCCTCCACACAATAAAACATTTCGGTGTTATTGGAGATCAAGCTAAAATTTGCTTCCTTGGATTGTTTAATGCAGTGTATTTTAATGTGAAAGACGATGCGACCACTCATTTCTCCGCAAATGGTTACTTTTCATTTGGCAAAGAAATACACAACCATAATCTTCACTCTACAGATATAACCCATCGCGTATAATTATCCGTACCTGGTGTCTCATAGACGTGACATAGAAGAAATTAGAATAAAGATAAAGACGAAAAATACTTCATGCACTCTATTCAATACTCTTTACATCGAAAACGTTATGTTTCTGGGTTAATTCCATATCTATTCATGACGAGGAATGTTTCAACACATCCTCGAGAGAGTTTCGTAGGTATATTTACTAAGAGGGGAAATGAGTTTAGTAGGAATATTTACTAAACTTCAAGATGTTTAGTAGGCATTTTTACTAAAGTTGCCTATGGTAATATATAGTGTGACCGGAAATGAGGACAAGAAAGAGGTGGATTTTTTTGCTGGTAGTATCTGGATAGCCGTGGCTTTTCTTGCATAAGTAAAGGTGGTGGGCCGTGGGCACTAGCTGTCCTGTTTTTTTTTTTACCCGCAGTCTAGTCTTGTGGTGGTCAGTCGGGGACGGTGAGGGCAGGTGGGTACCTTCGTGCAGTTATCCCCATTGTTCTCAGTTTGCGCTTTAGATACCTATATAGGTAAGACGTGCACCAATGTGAAACCAGATATCAAACAACACATCAACAGCGTACCTAGGTAGGTAAATATATATATATATATATATATATATATATATATATATATATATATATATATATATATATATACATATATATATATATATATATTTATATATATATATGTATATATATATATATATATATATATATATATATATATATATATATATATATATATATAAATATAAATGTGTGTGTGTGTGTGTGTGTGTGTGCACGTCCCACTTGGCTGAAAATACGCGTGAACTACTAAGGTAAAGCTCGCACGCCGAATGGCCAGCCGTAATTGCATTGACGATGCCACAGCCACATCACCATAAAGGACCGGAATCTAATTTTCTGCTCAGGTTTCTTCCATATTCATGTAGGGTTCTTCGATGTTCCAGTCTGTCTATACGAGCTAGGCTTCTCAGAGTCCCACAGTCGCTTGCTGATTAGTGGGATGCTTTTGGTCACTTTCAAAAAGACGTGGTGGGTAATGTGCTCGACAGCGAAAACGGACGGCTGTAAATACCAGCAAGTCACACCTTCGCGTTTATGTGCAAGTATAATATGACTGCCGAAACCGGGCGAGGGGCTTAATATGCGTGCGAAGATGCTATATTACCGTCGCGAATTCCTGCGTGGGGATGGCTTCAATGATTTTCGGACCATTGTGTTACATTTACCTTTGTCCGCCGCATGTGATCTCCGTACCTGTTCTTCACAGGCTATATGCTGCCGCTGCTCGTGACCGTCTCCATTACATCACCGGATGTTGGTGATCGGGCTGCCATACCGAGGATGGACGACGGCCGCGTGCTGACGTCGGCACTGGCGGCCTGTGCTGTGCGTCAGACGCTAATCAGGAAGTCCCCGTCTGTTTTATGTTGCTGATGTACGGCGATTTAAGAAGATATATAACTGGTATTTTGTTCTATGTAGAACATGTTTTTCTGAGTCTGAACGGTATAAATGGTCTGTAGGCTGTGTGGGAGAGGTATTCACTACTTTACTCTCTTCCCGCGCTGCCCACCCCTTAGGTCCCCGTAACTCATTCCATATGGTCAGTTGGCAGGAGAGAACATAACCCCACCCCACCCCCGGAAGCTTCCAGACGCAGCCGCCAGAGCGGCGACACATGCGAGTAGGACGTGAATTGCCCGCCCCATTAGCCAAGATACCTTTACCTTACATTAGCCGCGTCCATGCCTTTCGCTTGTGAAGAGCGGGAAATTGGGCTGGAAGAAGTTTCGTAAGATTAATTACTTGGTGTTGGTGAGTTCGGAGCTGAGTTCCTGGTTTCGCATATCGGTACCTTCTGTGTATGGGTAGAGCCAGTGGCCTACCGAAGGAGGGGCAAAGAGGATAGCGCCCTTTTGTCCCACAATCCCTGAGAAGCTGTTGGGCCCCCACGAATATCACCGGGGTTCTGCAAAAATTGCGCCGAACCGCGTTAAAATCCCGCTGGGCCCTCAAGGATCGCAACGGAGCTCATGAAAACAAGATCACATTGGTGGCCCCAAGAAGTCGCGCAGTCTCCTGAAAATGACTAGGCCCCCAACATTGCAACGAGGCCCTTGAAATTTACATTGGGACCCCAAAAATCGCTTCATGGCTCCAAAAATGACCCTGGGGTCGCCAAAAAGTGGGACCGGTCGCGCCAAAAGTCGCGCCGGGTCCCATTAAAGTCACGCTTGGGGCCAAGAAATGGCGCGGTGGTCATCGAGAATGACGCTGGGGGACCAAAAAAGACAGGTCGGGTCCATAAAAATCACGCCGGGGACTCGAAAGGTCGAGCCGAGGAACCTGAAAATCGCGCTGGTCCCCCACAAAGTCGCACCTGGGCACCTGAAAATCACGATGGAATCCTCAAAAGTTCGCTCCGGAACCCCTGAAAATCACTCTGGGGGCCCCCAAAACTCATGCGGTGGCCCATGAATATCACGATGGTAGCCCCAAAGACACGGACCGGGCCCCTGAAAATCACGCTAGGGGCTTAAAAGGTCGGGGCATGCCCATGTGCCATGTCCTCGCCCATTGCATGATGGGTGGGCGTGGCACCATTGGCTTCTGGATCCGCCGCTAATGAGACCTGTATATTTTGTGATGTGATCTGAATTGTGTTCCTGATGTCCTCAGCGGTTAGTGTGATGATTCGTACATAATGCACGATATCGTTTACTGGTTGATCTCTTATTCCATTCCATCATGTATGCACCATATATTTTTGGCTTACCATCTGCCTTGTTTTTTTAATGGGTTAATGCAAATGTTGAAAAGGAATATTAAGTGTCCGGAAGCAAGGCATAACAATTTACAAAATTGTTCCTGCCTGTGTGTAATTTCCCAACCAAATTATCAAATTTTATATTTCAAACTACCATCACACATGTATTGTGAGTGTTCCAGACTTAGCTTCGGCCAGGGTATCTCAACATTGCGCACACGGACAGGTCAGAGGTGGATCCAGAAATTTCAGTGGCGACACTCGTCTGGGGGGCGACATTTCCTCGAAGTGCCGCCGCTGCGAAAATCTCTGGAGGTGCGCATTTTCCTGAATGTATGCTGAGAGGAGGGATGTGTGCATTCGACCGTATTGAAAAGGGCACCGTTTACCCTCAAGAGGGTGCATTTCCCCTCAGAGCAGCGTCTTCGGCTGAAAATTGAGCGAGGGGGGTCGTTGCGCTCTAGTATTCCCAGCTAAGTACTTCGGTCAGACGGGCGCCATCTTTCCATGGGGGCCCCCAGTGCTCTCATGTATCCGCCCCTGGGGTAGCTGCACTCTTGAGGTGTACACAATAATGCCCCTAGTAGATACCTAGCATAGGTGTAGGTTTCGGAAAATTATTCGGAGGGCACAATACATGAGGGCAACGACCAGGCCCAAATGGATTGGGGTATACCACATTAAGGCCAAATATTAGAAGCTGAAATTATTGGAAGGGCACATCCAACACAGGGAGGGGGGGGCAAGTGCCCTCCCAGGCACTGCTCCGACCGTAAGGCATTCAAACATAGTACATGAGGAAGATCGTGGGCATTCGGTAAACAAACATTAGCATATTTCATGTTTGTCCAGAAATACTCACCATGCCACACCTGAGCAACACAATCAGACCTTTCGAAACGCGCCGCACATGGATACGTACACGGCAGTGCTTAGATCGTTTGAAGGAGGTTTCTCTGTAATTTTTCCTGATCCATGCCTTTTCTCGGATTTATCAACCAGGATCTTATCCACACCTGCTCCGCTGGATGTAGGGACATAGCAAATACCCATCGCATTAAATGGTTACTAACATATTACTCGCGAACTGTTAAAAAAAACAGCATCAACAACCCCTTAACACACCCTCCAAGAGTTAGGGGGCCGCAGCTTGCTGCCTTTCCTGTCACACTCGCCTGGGCGAGTGTGACATGTGACATGTGATCTGGTGGCAGAAACTCCGCGATGTCTCCCATTGGCAGGAGAGAACATCATAACCAGTCGAAAGCCACAAGGGGAACTCTTGGTTTTCTCCTGCCTAGCTAATGCCGCGAATGAAATACGTCAGCCCGTACATATCCGTTCGCAGCGAAGTTGCCAATAATAACTCACAATTATTGCGTCATAAAGCTCTACTACTCTGATTAACATATTGATGTTATTACTACTGATCGTGTGCGCTATAATCATGACCGAAGATCTTCCATGAAGCTAGGGAGGTCCGTCCCATCTCGACCCACCTGGAATATCCAGCCATGTCTAGAATGAACCCTTCTTAGAGGCTGGGTTAAGCTCGGTCATCAGAGGGCTGAACTCATTGAGTGTCTGGTGCACTCTGGACCGGTTATCTGTTGCATATCGCGGAATTGACTAGGAGCGAGACTTCGACTTCCATTGAATTGGATCATTGAACTGTCACTGGTGACGGATGTCCCTCACCCTTCCTGTTCAATCCCTCCGGAGTCGTCCTTTGACGGCGCACATTCCCTCTTGTCGATCTTTCTCACTTTCCCCTCCCTCCGGCTTTCTTTGATGACTGGTGGGGAGCGGGGAGCGGTTGGCGAATGGAGCATGCCTCGGTAAGTCTGACCCGCTAGCGGCGGTCAGCACGCTGACAATGTCTCCGCGTATAACCGGAGGCTGGCCGCATGCCGTTGCTGCGATTTGGACGATTTAGTGATAGGTAGGGGAAAGCGAGTTAATTGTAGCAATTTCTACATTCTTCCAGAGGAAAATAAAGCCGTCACTAATACTGCTAAGCAAAAATAAATATAATGTGCTCCATTGAGAAAACATAATGGTCTAACCCGGACTTGTTAAGAAAAATGGAGGAAGGTGGGACCATTCCAAAACGCTTGCCCTTTGCCTGACCATAGCAATCTCGCATTATAGTATCATTATCATCATCACGTCGCCGCCGACTCAAAATGGTCCCCTTGAGCCAGGGGAGTAGGATCGTAAGGTCAGTAGGGGGCTTAGCCCCGGGTCGATCAACCTAGGGTACCACCAACTACCAATGTCTGGCCGGATTTGGACCACTTTATTTTGCCATCTAGGAAAAAACATTAATTTGTAACCGCTGCGAATGTACGTGGAACATTTTACTTTCCTGGTAACTTCGAGGGCGGGGGAGGGTGCACTCAAAACTTTCTGAAGTTGCGCCTTTCCCGGCCGAATGGGCGCCACCTTTCATGGGGCACATGCCCCCAGTATCCCTTGTAGTAAATACAATACCATACCCGCCCCTGTTTTCAGCGGAATATGACCCTACATGTACCGCATATGTGGAGGTTCAAGAATTGCATAATTTAAAGTGGCCGGTAGGGCTTACGCCATTCATGCACACACACACACACACACCCACACCCACATATGTATACATGTATACATACACACACACACACACACATATATATATATATATATATATATATATATACACACACATTAGCAGGTTGGTAGACATATACACAACAAGCAACAATGTGATTGGCCATCGATGGCACAACTCGGGCTGAAACGATGGCCAGACGCGGGCAGCCCACGCAGATCCTGCGCTGAAAATCACATCCGAAACATGGTGGCCACCTTACTTCCCATTGGGGAAGTAAGGTGGCTCCGTGAAGAGGGACCAACGGTAAGCACTTGATCACTTAACGACACTTTCATTTTCATCTCATATCAATGATCGAACTTTTCTGACACATGTACCAACATATTTGTTGTAGCACAACATTTCTAAAGTCATCCCATATCAAACGTGGGAGTGAAGCAAAGCCAAAACATATATTAAATGAATTATGGATACCTGAATTTCTTTTTCCGAGCTTCTTGTCCGGGCGCTGGCAGGATCATGGATCCCAAAAGCAAGTTTCAGATAAAACGGAAAAGCACCAGTGGCCTCGGCTAACCTACTACAAACAATATGCACATTTCCTAAGTTCATGCCCATAGAGTCTAGAATATATGCTATGTGCTCTAAAGACAAACGGCAAAAAAATACCTACGTGCTTCGCGGCTTGTTGCTGCCTCCGGCAACTTTCAACCGTTCAATCAGCCGGTTCGTTTTCTTGGTTATGTGGCGGTTTTGTTTTATTGCGCGGCAAATAGATCACACCAACAAAGGAGAGAAAAGTGTCTGAAGTGAAGCGTCACCAGTTTTTTTTGGGAAAATGTCATCTCAGTGTGAAAAAAACAACCGAGGTGTACTTCATTAAGGTCGTCACACTACAATACTCACCTCCAGACTACGCTGTAATATTCGGATGTGGATGTTTGGCACCAGACCTCTCATGGTCCGCCGAAGAGCCGTCCAAGCAGCATATCTCCACGTGCTTCTGATCCAAATAGCCCTCCTTCATCTTCAAAACCCGATAGCTCATGCAACAGTTGTATTGCTTCAGAGGCGGACAATACTACAATACGGCGAGACAGGGTGTCCGCACGTGGAGACCAGACACAGACTGAACTGATATCTACAGTTCTTATAGATTCCTACAGATATAGTTGTTATATCGGAAGCTCCACTGACCGTAATTTATGAAGGGTGGTTTGGGAATTGGTACTTAGGCATATACAATAATTGCCGAAACATGTATGCTATTTCACGAAAAAATTTTACGTTGTCAGAGGATAAGTTAACATATTTTTATGTATATGAATATTTATTGATGATATATGTACACACACACACACACATATATATATATATATATATATATATATATATATATATATATATATATATATATATATTGCTGCTTTCGTGCGAAGGTCGAGGCCGTTTCTCACTTGCCGAAGAATGCGAGGGCCATGGCATCTTGCAATAACATGAAATAATGTTTTTCGCCCAAAGCGTAGTTATAGGATAAACCTGATGGCCAATAGAGCTATATAGATCATGAGATCTCCATTATAACTATATTGTTCGAACTCAACGTTTCGTTACATTGCGTAACATCTTCAGGAGCAAAGCAGTAAAACAATGGCGATACAAAAACACAGTTACACATCATTCATACAGTGACTGAAAGCACACGGATGCAAGACGAAG
>JAOTOM010000958.1:0-25000 GCA_034440615.1 Ashinkailepas kermadecensis | reverse complement strand
TTTTGTTCTGGCTGACAAAGCCTACGCAAGAGATGCAAAATATTGCGTATTGCAATAGAATATTTGGGGATGCTTGCCTCTGGATTATTATGTTATTCCATTATTCATGAATATATTGCGCATGAAATATTTTATATCTGCGACAACAGTGATACAATTGTCGTATAAATCTTAAATTTATTCTTAATGCGCAAGTTCTCGCACCATTGCAACATAATTCTGACCCGATCTTTACCGTTGTATTCGGCTGAGATATGAATGAACAGACGCAAATGTGTCACATATTTACGCATATCCTGACACTACGTTCCCGTTCCTATTTTAATCACATCTTCATTTCAGCCAACCAATGTTTTTTCATGATAAGCACATGTTTAAAGACAAGCGTGCATACCTTAAAGTCTATAAAGTTATCGCGTCGAAATGGGGCGTGAGGCGCAAGTTCTCGTCCACTCTTTCTATTCACCTGCTAAGCCTGCCTTCTGCATCACATCCTATGACACGTCCGATTTGGGCTGTGTGTTATCTGTCGCTGATAATCCACCCGTCACTGATAAGCACACCGGGAAAATATCTTTGGCCGGCCGTTCGGCCAGCCAGCATGGTAACCGGCGGACCACCTGACCGACCGGGCACAACGAGCAGTACACTGGTTTTCGAGGAAGCTGGCCATCAAAAAGGTCACTTTCCCTTCACCAATTTCCCTTCCTTGAGAACACGGGAAAACTCCCGTATCGTAGAACATTGTCCGTGCCGAAGAACGCACGCTGAGATTATCACGGCACATTTTACGAATCAATTACCGTTTAGTATGAGTAAAACGTTCCAGGCGTGCACCCAGGAGTGGGCAGGGGTACCGGCGAACACGAAACCGATGAGATTGGTCCGGCCCCCACTGCTCGCGCATGGCAGCATTTGGTGATATGTGACGGCACTGGAACTGGCAGCATCAGCTGGATGGGCCCGTAACGAACCGTGTTAAATGACAAAATATGGGACCCTATACCATATTTACTATACGGTCAGTCAGAGACCAACCAGGGGACATAAGGGGTGGGCAGCGCGGGAAGAGAGTACAGTGGTGAATACCTCTCCCACACAGCGTTCAGACCATTTAGACCGTTTAGACCGTTCAGACTCAGAAAAAAAACATTTTCTGCATAGCACAAAATACAAGCTATATCTTTTATTAAATCGCATCACATCAGCAACATCAAACAGATGGGGTCTTTCTGATTAGCGTCTGACGCACAGCACAGGCCGTCAGCGCCGACGTCAGCACGCGGCCGTCGTCCATCCTTGGTTTGGCAGCCCGGTCACCAACATCCGGCGATGTAATGGAGACGGTCACGAGCAGTGGCAGCATATAGCCTGTGAAGAACAGGTTCGGAGATCACATGCTGCTGACAAAGGTAAATGTTACACAATGACTGAAGCCATCCCAACGCAGGATTTAGCGACAGTAATCTAGCATCCTCGCTTCGCACGCATATTACGCCTCTCGCCCAGATTCGGCAGCCATATTATACTTCCACATATACGCAAAGATGTGACTTTTGCTGGTATTTACGGTCGTCCGTTTTCGCTGTCGAGCACATTACCTTCCACGTCTTTTTGGAAGCAACCAAAAGCATCCCACTAATCAGCACGCGACTGTGGGACTCTGAGAAGCATACCTCATATAGACAGACGACAATCGTTGGTTCGAACATTGGAATCCCAGGCAGGGGCGGAGACATTTGTTATTGCATGACATTCCTGAATACCTCCGGTATTAATACAGGAGGGAGGCTGGAACATCGAAGAACCCTACATGAATATGGAAGATACCTGAGACGAAAATTAGCTTCCGGTCATTTATGTTACTGTGGCGCCGTCAATGAAATTACGGCTGGCGATTCAGCGTGTGAGCTTCACCTTAGTAGTTCACGCGTACTCTCAGCCACGTGGGACGTGCATTTATATATATATATATATATATATATATATATATATATATATATATATATATTTAAATCAATTTAATCCGAATTATTGCTGGGGTGGCTTTATGAATCAGGGTCCTATTGCTAATCAGAGCTTGTTGCGTGAACCCTGGCCACACCACCCGTTCCATGAATTCCAGTTCAACAGCAGAATTTTGACCGAAAGCTTAACATGCCGTCAATGCACTGACACGGCCGCCCGGAAGCTCGTCCACGGCCTTCTCGGGCCAGCTGCCAACTGACACTCCCAGCCGGGGGCTAAATGCGAGCGCGTGAAGCGACTCGAACCCTGTGCTGCCAAGACAGAGGAGACCAGTGCAGGCCAGCGCTCTAACCAACTGAGCTTCCGCGGAGCTATATATATAGCTATATTATATATATATATATATATGTATATATAAATATATATATGTATATATATATATATATATATATATATATATATATATATATATATAAATACATGTATAGATATATATAGGAACGGGAACATAGTTTCAGGATATGCATAAATATGTGACACATTTGCGTCTGTTCATTCATAGCTCAGCCGAATACAACAATAAAGATCGGGTCAGAATTATGAAGCAATGATGCGAGAACTTGCGCATTAAGAATACATTTTAGATTTCTACGACAATTGTATCACTATTGTCATAGATATAAAATATTACATGCACAATATATTCATGAATAATGGGATAACATAATAATCCAGAGGCAAACATCCCCAAATAATCTATTGCAATAGGCAATATTTGGTATCTCTTTCGTAGGCTTTGTCAGCCAGAACAAAATTTAGAACCGTTATCCACCACTTTATTCGTCTAGAAGTACGGACTCATATATGCACGTATACACACACACACACACACACACACACACACATATATATATATATATGTACATATACATATAAATACACATACACACACACATACACATACACATACACACACAACACACACACAGATATATATATATATATATATATATATATATATATATATATATATATATGTATATATATATATATATATGTGTGTGTGTGTGTGTGTGTGTGTGTGTGTGTGTGTGTGTGCACGTCCCACGTGGCTGAAAGTACGACGGTGACACAGGGGTGTCGATGTACGAAAATCATTGGAGATTCATAGTAGTCATCTCAGAAGAATCCCTACATGAATTGCTTGAAACAAAAATCCGTTGAGCGGGAAATGGGCGGCCTTTAGACTGTTTCCTATACAGGTAAATCAGACCCTCATCCCGCTAATCATTATTTTTAAAGGGGAATGCGCCACCTCAATGCTGCCTTTGTTTCCATCCAATAAGTTCAACTTTTGGCATGGGACCCTATGGAGTGTGCCCGCAATCCATTTGGGCCTGCCCATTGGCTTCATGTATTCCCCCCCCCCCCCCCACCAATAATCTTCCGAATTCAGCATCCATGCAGTCTTAAGTGAAGCGAGCGCGAACAAGCCTCCCCCGCCGCACCTCCATTAGCTACATTCCTGCTGGAAGGCGATGATGAATTTAACTTCTAATCTGTCTACAATTATGGAAAACAATCAGGAAATACGAGTCTTTCATAACCTGTACGACTTTCTTTACATATTCAAATCTGCTTCGCGAAACCTTTGCGACACCAAGAAATATGGAAGCATTATGATGCTACATTTATGGTGAAAAAGTTTCTTTCATCGATTATCATCATCATCATTGCACGCATAGTGATCTAAAATAGGTAAATTATTTTCATCGGCACCACTTAATGGCACGCTTTGGTAGAGCTGAAACACGAACCGAAACCCTGCGATCTTATCAGTGCTGACAAAAACTATCAGCGGCTAAATATGCACTGCAGGCAGACAAGGGGGCGAAGCCGGTTGGACGGAACCAAGGACGGAACCAAAGGGACGTTTGTTATTAGATCACCCTCATCTTTTGAAATACGTCTGGCAATCTGTATTTGTATTTCTTATTTGACCATTGGGGCTGTTTTTGAATGCCGGCTAGTGTTGGCAGTGGTTGTATCTTTGTCTCGCAGTATTCCTTGCGGTCTCAACTCTCACAATCGGGTGGCAAAGTACCCACCTCAGCCTATCACCGTTTTGTGCATTATCTACCTAAGTAGGTATTCCAGATTATTGGAAAAAGGTGAGTGTGCTAGATACTGGTATGACTTTGGTCAGTGCTGCATATATGCTTTGAAATCCTGTGTTTAGAGAGGAATTGTTTTGTACATTTCAACTTTGACAGCATACTTTTTATCTTCTCCCCACATGCAAATAGTCATCTTTGGTTATAACTGCACTTTATGGTATCTGTGAGACCCAGGTTGCAAAGTATGACAAATTGCTATGAGGTGCACCAGCTGCCAAAAATGCACCAAAAATACTCTGGGAGTACAGAAATCTGCACTATGGAGATGAAATACACACCAAATACAAAAAAGCATGAGAGAAGAATAGTCAAGTGGCTTAAGCTACAAATACAGACTCCACTCTATTGGCCATATAACTCATCTTGTTATGCTCTAAGATGACTAATATAACTGCTCTGAGATAACTAATATAACCTAATTTTGTTATGGTTGGTTATTGGTTTTACAACATGTCGACCATTGAGTCATGTAGCATCGCCAATCTCTCACGACTATTGGTCGCGGGCGAAGAGTAGCGACAGGTGAGACTGAAACCCACAACCTTCCGATTGTGAGACGAGCATCTTTCCCCTAGACCACTCGTCCCCTAATTTTGTTATGAAACAAATTAAAGCCATATCTGGGCCATGATGTCATCCGTACTGATGGGAAGGATCTTACTGCCACACAAGTTTCTGCTCATGTGCATGTCAAATAAGATGTGTGCATGGTATATGTGGCAAAAGGTTGGAGTCTAAGCATTTTTTATGTGAAGGAGAGTTGAATCAACTGCATGGAGTGTTGGGATTTCCCCTTAATGTGTCAATGTGTTAAATAGTGGTCTGAGAAGCACCAGGTGAGGGATGGATAAATTATGGCAAAAAGAACAGCTGTATGGCATGGATGGCACATTATAGGAATGATCACTGTGATCAACTGAGAGGTAAGCATGAGCTGTGAAAATGAGTGGTCACATCTTCCTAATCACTCTAACTAGCATGGTATTCTGAAAGAAAATAGCAAAATTCCCAAAACACCTTAAAACACAAAAATACCCTAATCTCTGGGTGACATGAAAACCAAGAATTTGGTGAGCCAACCAGGTGAGAGAGCACCTTTTCTATATAAACACACCTTTCACATCACATCAATACAAAATGTGCATGCAACATGATTAAAGCACAAACAATCTCCAGCACTTCCCACCCTGCTATCTCAAACCCCATGAGACTCAGGATTGGAAGCAATTGTTTTGCCCCACATAATTGTTATCCAAAAAATATCATCTGGGAATTATTCGCCTTTTGCCAAATGGTGAATTGAGCTGTTTTAAAATGACTGTAAGCTCATTGTCACATGTGCATTACATATTATGATATGTGTGTTGTGTTTGACTCAGTCATGAGGTACGATCATGCATGCAGTATCACTTCTGTGCTACTTGATCACAACTGTGCGATGCTGGATCAAGTGAGTGGAGCTAGATATGCTGGGGTAGATTATTTATAGATAATTTCTTTAGCACTCAGGGCATTATATTAATTAGTGTGTTTCAGTATTTTTCTTTTTAGTCTGACAGTGTCCTCTCTATAGGCTTAACCCAGGTGGCCCCTGTGCACTGAGACACATTAATGCTCCTAATGTGGTTGGAACCCAGTCTGCAAAGTACCTATAACAATTTGACTATGTCTCAATCTTGTCTGCACAACCTAGATGCACAGTACCACACAGTTGCTTGGAGTATGATTTGATAGTTGCCTGATGTGCTAACATTACATCAAAACACTTGTTGAAAGTTGTTTCAAATGTCTCAATTTACTCAAGTGCATTACTGAAACGTCTTAGGGTGCTGACCCATAAAACCCTGATATATTTGTTCACTCACTTATTCAGTTCAAACTGGACTATACATGTTACATGGGCAATGGTGCCTGCACTAGCACAGTGCATTCTGAATGTGGTGTGTCATATAGCACTGTACACTATTGCTGATGCCTTCCTAAGCTCACTGGTTGCCAGCCTCACAGCAGGGACCAATCAACCTCTGCTGGCACTCAGGAAAGAAATGCTGGGCTTGGGATATGCTTGTAGGCTGTCAGTTTCCCATGCAACCCCTCATGGCCCCCATATTTTGACACCTTTTCCCCAATGGGGGAGACCCATTATGTGATGTCCCAAAGGGACATTCCCATTTTGTTGTAATAGGATGCAGGCCCTTTTTGAAAATAGTAGAATGAGAGTGTGCCAAGTGGTATGAGTGTAGAATCTACTAAACCACCCTGGAACCTGGTTTCACCTGCAATTGACCTATCCTTGCTAGTCAAGGGTAAATGAGACGCCCTGTCGGAGTTATGTCCGTGAAGAACTGTAAACACCTGGATTCATACCAAACATACAAGTATTTTTACCGGTGACTCCAAGGACATCACCAGAGCAGGGTGTGCTTTCGTGTGTGGTACTACTGTATGTTCATTCAGTTTGCCTACATATCTGGCAATATATAGTTCTGGGGGAATTGCGTTCATGAAGGTACCGTCATTCACAGCGGTTTCACAGGCCGTTCGTTCTTTTAAATTATTATATCTGGTTCTCCAAACAGCCTTTTGGCACTTATTGGATTTTATCCCTGAGACCCACTGCTACTTGCAGTGTATGGTGCAAAGGTGCTAAAAGGTGCATTCTCATGCACCTTTTACGTTCGAGCGAGGTGGGGAAGCCGTCCGCTTATGCTGGGTCACAAGTCACATCAGGGTGTGCGGATCAGATGAGCTGCTCGACACATGAAGACATCCTAAAGAACAATTCAAACTCGTACAGTCTGGAAACCTTTCCGTTTCCTGTCAGCGATAGGATTTCAGGCCACATACACACCGAGGCTATGGTGTCCATCTACAGTGAATTACTAGAATGCAAGTTATAGGCGCTAATGATTGTATAGCTGGTCAAAGGACGCTCAAACCCAAATAATCCGCTTCCTATCCGGTGTTGGTTTCAACTTAAGTTTTCTTTTCAATTTCATAGCAATGGGCAGCATCGTCGAGCATCGTGGCGTGCCATGGACCGGTGACGTCACGATCGAATGCGATGATATGCTTGCGGCTAGCGGATGTGTGTCAGGTGTTTATGTGTGGCGGCGGCGTCGGTCGATCGGTCTGGGATCGAGTGGCAGCCGTGCGTGGTCTGCGGTTGTGCCGCGCCGCCCGCTCGCTGCTCGTGTGCAGTTGCTACCGCGTCGTCGGCGATCGCTGTCTGACCAGGTTCGATCCCCAATAAGTCGGGGACGAATAGTCTAAGGGTAAGTTGCCCGTCTCACAATCGAAATATTGTGGGTTCGAGTCTCACCTATCGCTACCCTTCGCCCGCGGCTAGTCTGCGTGAGAGGTTGGCGACGCTACATGACCCAACGGTCGATGTGTCGTAAAATCAAGAACCAACCGATCCCCAGTAAGTCGGGCTGCGGTCCGGGTGCAGGGCTAAAATAATGGTTTTTCGTCAGGTGTGAGACGTCAAACCAAGCACAGTATGATGTCGAAATTTTCCATGGAATTAGTGTCATTTAAAATGCTTTTGATGTCATGCAGACTCAAATTTGATGGTGTAGGTACTTATGACTGCACCTTTATCATTTGTTTTGAGATTCATAATTTAAGAAGAGCTATATTCGGGATAGTGAGAATAATAACTATGCTATATACTGGTATTGTATGCCCTATCACATTATAAGTAATCCCTTTACCTGAAATTGCATCGCGAAATGTTCGTGTATCACAATTTCTTATCCAGAGCATGTGTATGCTGCTTATCAATGAGATACTGTTAGAAAAGAGACACGAATATTGCATTGGCATGCATCAAGGAGCAGGAGGTCGATACTTCTTGAGGAAGGATGTCGATTGAGTGTTCGGAAAGTGGTATATTCCACCCTATTTCATGAATAATTTATCACAGTCCGGGTGTGCTGCTGGTCAGCTGTGACGATGTGATTCGGGCGGACGTGCAGTCGGTGTTGTCTATGGTTTGGCTATACGGCCTTCAGTTTATTTTTGTATCGGTCTTTGTCGGTTCAAGATAGCAGCGATAATTTGCGGTGTTAAAACGGACTTGTGCTTACCACGCAGTGCTAAAATAAGAATGTTTTTTTTCGTGAGGTGTGATTCATCGAAACGAGTACAGGAGGAAATTTGCCATGTGAATATGTTTAAGATATCGTTTAAGCCTTTCAAGCTCAATTTAGAGCCAATAGCATGTTCGCAAGTGTATGCTTTTCATTTTTTTAAAAAAATCCAGCACCTTATATAGGGATACATAAATAAACTATAACGATACCGATACCATGCTCTCAACATATGGCATTGCCTAGCAGACCACATCACAGGGAATCCCTTTACCTGGAATTGCACCAAGAGATTCTTGTGTATCGCATTCCGTAATGGTGAGCATTAGCATAATACTTATACATGAGATACTGTTAAAAACGAGGTACAGATGCTCCATAAGCACATATCAAGAAGCACGATGTTGATACTTCCTTGGGAAGAATGTCTATTCAGTGTTCAGGGAGTTGTATATTCCACCCTATTTCACGAATATATCGTCGCTGTTGCCACAGCTTGCGGTGCGTAGAGACTGAATTGTTATAGGAGGCACTGCCAAGAGACTGGGAATTGACTGAGTGAGCCAACATTCCTGAGCTAGAAAGTAGCTACGGAGCTCTAGGAGGAATGATCGATTCCACGGTTTGCTGCGAAGATTTAAAGTTCGCGCCGGTGGAACTTGGTTATTTCAGTTTATTATTATTGGCTATATATATATATATATATATATATATAGGTATATATGCATATATATATATATATATATATTTACATATATATATATATATATATATATATATATATATATATATATATTTACATATATATATATATATATATATGCACACATACCTAGTTAGCCACAGTGGTGATGGCAGAGTTATCTTTTGACATGCTTTACAAATTAATCTGCCGATCAAACACCCCACCGATGTAATCTATATCACGTCGCAGATCCAGTGCAAGTACACTGACGCAGTTGCCCCGCTCATCACGAGCGTGGCCTCTCATTTCTGAGTGGGCACAACGGTACTCTCCACGAGTGTTTATCCCAGCCTTCAGATCCTTGGATATGGACGCAGACCACATGAAGTCGTTTTACACGGCTGACACATGATGTAATTGAAGTTGACTGACAGGTGCCCGTAGTGGACTAATATGCGCCCGTAGTGGATTCGTACGTGCCCGTAGTGGACTCATAGGTGCCCATAGTGGACTGATAGATGCCCGTAGTTGACTCATATGTGACCATAGTGGATTCATATGTGCCTATAGGGGACTGATAGGTGCTCGTGGTAGACTCGTATGTGCCTGTAGTGGATTCACATGCGTCCGTTGTGGACTCATGTGCCCATAGTGGACTGATGTTTCCGTGGTGGACTCGTTCGACAGTGGCGATTGCTAAGTGACTGATGCAGACCACCTCAATTGGCCCCAGACAGGGTTGGATTTGCACTTTGCAATTATGGATGTGCAGAGGAAACTTAGATAATCACACAACGAGATAATGCTGAATGCATAATGCCTGCTTCAAACTCGTGACTCAGAATCTTAGTATACACTCTCCTGTGAATATTGAGCACTGTATCACAGAACAGGTCGTTGCCAAGCAACGCCATATACCTCCATATGAAATAGCAGATACTTTCTCTTTGATGAGAAAGATATGAGGATAATTTTCAGGAGATGATTGTGTTCTGGATGCCAAAAGTCCAGGAACAGTCTATTTGTCCAACACAGGCCCCAGATAGTTATTGTGCAGCCGGTGTCTTGTAAGCGACCGATCATCCGCCAGTAACGGTACTGCTGTCCTGCTTCATGGCGACAAACGTTTGTGAAAGCATGCTCAGCACTTTCATTGGCGGGAACAGAACATTTTCATGCCGAGAATCGCCACCACACAAGAGGACCAAAGTGCAAAATGACAGTTTTGCATGTGCTACGATCTCCCTAAAGAGTAAGACGAAACAAGTTGAGACCTCGGTTGGCTATTGGTTTTACGACACGTCGACCGTTGAGTCATGTAGCGTCGCCAATCTCTCACGCCGATTGGTCGCGGGCGAAGAGTAGCGACAGGTGAGGTGAGGTGACCTCAAACTGAAGCATTCTAATTGCGAGGTATACGGGCCTGCTGGCTTGGTTCCCTGCTAATGTTAATTTACCTATCCCTTTTCCCTATTCAATCTGAAAGTATGTCCGGAATATAAGAACATGTACCCCCTGGCTTGGTGAGGAACTCCAGCCTTGTGGGTCAAGTGCAGTTTTTAGGCATGCTGTAATCGATGGCCCGAAATTCAACATGAGAAAACAGGCTCGCCACTAGCTTGAGCTGACCCTTCTGGCATCCACTGGTGCATGGCGACCGTGGCAGTCATTGGCCTGAGATTCCAAAATGTAGGTGGAAACCAATGCTTCACAGGAATTGCTTTGGCCTTCGAACAGAGTCTTGACTGTCTGAATCGATTTCAAGCTTCGCAGCATTCAGCTGCAGTCACAGTTACATTTTCACCCGTTTTACTGATACAACCAACTCCTGGCATCTCTGCTATCTTACCAGCGGATGCAACGTTCACATATGAACGTCATCTATTACCTGTAATGCCAAGCCGTTCTGCCGTCATCACGGATTCCGACGTCTTGGCTTGCCACTCTCCTCTCTATGAAAATTGATTTCCAGGCTATAGGGGTAGTCGACGTGCACCCCAAATCACAACCCCCTGACGTTCCCTCTCCTTGGCAGTCCTATTACTCGTGGCGCATCTACCGCAGTGCCAGGCATCGCCGTAAGATAGTTAACTACATAGTCCATAGCAGGCCCATCCTCAACCAAAACCAACACGAAGATGAAATATAAGCCGCGGAATGTGACTGAACGTTTGAAAATACGCGTGCTTGAACTCCGCATGCAGTGTGTGGGGAATATCAGAATATCAGAAAATATCGGAAATGTGGGGAATATCAGAGCCAAGTCCCATATTAAGTGGATTCTGGACGTGCAACTCCCATATGCTTGATGATTAGATTCCCAAATATTGGGACACGTGGCTCCATCCCCATCTACTTTGCCCATCGTCTGCATAACTGGCGAGCAATGCTTAAAAAGAGTCATTACTGGATTCTATGAACCCAGACTATTATACACTCAAAGAAATCCAACCCTATGTAAGAAATGTCACATGTTATGTATGCTGTATGGCGTGATCAATTTGAACCCTTAGTTGTTCAAATCTGAGTTTTGTTACGTGCTCATTGTCCAGGAAAATTGAGTAAATCGTAGTGGCAGACGAAACAAATTACATTGGTGGGGACCAGATCCATTCGGGAACGTCCGATTTGTTTGCCCCCAGCCCCAATTTATGCTGTGGTGGGAAGGGGCCAAGAAACCATATCCACCTATTAAACGATAATACAACAATATTAAGCGATCCCACTTCAATTCCGGGGAAAATATAGAAGATACTTCTCAATAGTGTACAAATACTACACTCTAATAATGAAATACCCAATATTTACACTTGGCACTCAGACCTGAGAAGTGTGTGATGCTGGCGATCTTCGCACCGAACACAACGACGGGAAGAAATAATACTCTGCCGAGTGAGAATAGGTCATACCTTCGCAACACACAGTTACATACTGACCGGTAATGACCGACCTTTATGTCCACGCTGTTCTAACCCGCTTACCGCTTACCGTGTATCATGTTTTAGTAGGCTGTGTACTGTTGGAACATTTACGACGCCAGATTTTAGGACGGCTGAACGCCGACACTTCTTTATGTCTGCTAATAGGGAACGACTCTGAGGTCGTGGTGTCTGTGAATATTTTTACCTTCCTTCGACAAGCTCGCCTTGAGGTGATATATCGCCACCCGTTAATATTAATAACAAGCTATTATAGCAGCACCGTAGATTCATTATAATACAGTTATGGGCGCAAAATGACCCTGGATGTCGACGCGCCCCTAAACTCCAATCCACCACCAGTGTGTGATGCTGTACATGATCGCTCCAAACCTCCAGCCGGGTCTGACGGTGGCGCCGTGTTCCGGCGAGACGTGTCCGTCCCGGCTGTAGTGACAGAGGCGTGTCGTGTTACACAGGATGGCGCCGAGCCCCCAGCCGGATCTGACGGTGGCGCCGGGTCCCGGCGAGACGTGTCTGTCCTGGCTGTAGTGACAGAGGCGTGTCGTGTTACACAGGATGGCGCCGAGCCCCCAGCCGGGTCTGACGGTGGCGCCGGGTCCCAGCGAGACGTGTCCGTCCTGGCTGTAGTGACAGAGGCGTGTCGTGTTGTGCAGGATGGCGCCGAGCCCCCAGCCGGGTCTGACGGTGGCGCCGGGTCCCAGCGAGACGTGTCCGTCCCGGCTGTAGTGACAGAGGCGTGTCGTGTTGTGCAGGATGGCGCCGAGCCCCCAGCCGGGTTCCGGCGAGACGTGTCTGTCCTGGCTGTAGTGACAGAGGCGTGTCGTGTTACACAGGATGGCGCCGAGCCCCCAGCCGGATCTGACGGTGGCGCCGGGTCCCGGCGAGACGTGTCCGTCCCGGCTGTAGTGACAGAGGCGTGTCGTGTTGTGCAGGATGGCGCCGAGCCCCCAGCCGGGTCCCGGCGAGACGTGTCCGTCCCGGCTGTAGTGACAGAGGCGTGTCGTGTTGTGCAGGATGGCGCCGAGCCCCCAGCCGGGTCCCGGCGAGACGTGTCTGTCCTGACTGTAGTGACAGAGGCGTGTCGTGTTACACAGGATGGCGCCGAGCCCCCAGCCGGGTCTGACGGTGGCGCCGGGTCCCGGCGAGACGTGTCCGTCCCGGCTGTAGTGACAGAGGCGTGTCGTGTTGTGCAGGATGGCGCCGAGCCCCCAGCCGGGTCCCGGCGAGACGTGTCTGCCCTGGCTGTAGTGACAGAGGCGTGTCGTGTTACACAGGATGGCGCCGAGCCCACAGCCGGGTCTGACGGTGGCGCCGGGTCCCGGCGAGACGTGTCCGGTGCGTCGACGCACCACCTCCACACACTCGCTGGAGCCGGCCGATTTCGTCCGGCCTGACCTACCCAGCCGCTGCACCTGGGTGCCTGGAGGCGACCAGACGAACCCGCACTCCCACTCCGAAGTGTGAGTGTGGGCAGATGGAGTGGTGCGGTGCGTCCAGCTTCGCGATGGCAGGCGTCGAGGCAAGTATGTAAATACAATCTGAACTTGAGGTAGCATCCAGATTCCGACGAACATAGTCGTCAAAATCGGAACTTCAGCCAATTTCAGGTAAGGAATCAGCTGAATGTGATTCCATTTCCATTGTCTATCGCAAATCATCCGGGGAATTTTTATATATTTATATTCTGACTCCTAACTGAGCGAATTTGAGCACACCGGAGTGGTGAGGTGCTAGTACAGGGAGGTGGAGGTGGGAGGGAGGAAGTAAGTGTGAACATGGAAAGATGGGTAAGGATAAAAGTGGCGGCAGGTTGTGGGGATAGAATAGTAAGTATGCTAAGTATCGCCCCGTTGGATCAGGGAACCGAGAGTATTGAGGTTGAGGAGTCATAATATTTGGTCCTATGAATGAATATGGAGACTGTACAACCTAGATGACTGTGCTGCAACACTTCGTTTCGATTCTGTTTGTGTTGGGTTGGATTGATGGGCCAGTTTCCATTGTGGTTCTCGTTTTGATATGCTACGTCAACCTGCGAAAGTGGCATTTGCTTGTTGGTGACGTCCGTGATTGACTACGGACAAGTGCTGTATGAAGCTGTTCACAGTCGCATGGTTTTCCAGGCGGGATGAGTGCCAAATTATGCCCAACGTACTGCACCAGATCGGCAGGACACCCATGGTTCGCCTCAACAACATCCCGCAAAGTTTAGGCGTCAAGTGCGAAGTCTGTAAGTGCTCAGCTCGCGTCTGGTGTGGCTGTCAGACGTTTTGTTTTGCTGTAGTACATTTATAGTACTCACTTATAACTGTTGCGAGGATGTTATTATTTGGATTGGTTAGAATGGGCTTATTTTTAGGAAGTCATGATGTTTTGCAATGTGAAATGAGGCGTGTGCTCGTCAACAGATCCTGGCATAGTTGGCGTGACTAGATGCTACTGTTTCCATTTTGCCAACAATACAGGATCTTTGAGTTGTATGTTTGTTCGGTTTTGGTTTCCTTTTCATATGTGGTTCGGTGGGATGCGATGGCTAACAACGAACACCATTGCTAGCGAACGTGTGGGGTGGGGGGGGTAGGGGGCGGCAAATGGGTTCAAAGTAAGCTTCTACTGGAGCGTGCTATCTGGTGAAAAGACGCGCTTTCCTGCCGGAACGCATCTGTTTCACCATCGAGCGATCAGCGTCTGGTGTTTCTCATACTGAGCCTGCTATCAAAGGAATCTGTGGCATCGAATTGTCGGCTGTAATTCGTACGTCACGGCTGCAGTGGTCAAGTGCGAGTTCTTCAACGCCGGCGGCAGCGTCAAGGACCGTATCGCACTGCGAATGGTGGAGGACGCCGAGCACAGAGGTCTGCTGAAGCCGGGCTCGACGGTCATCGAGCCCACCTCTGGCAACACAGGTACGACATCGGCGCTTCCACGTGTCCCGGTATTCTGACGCTGGTCATGTGTACGTACCTGCGCGGCAGAGGTCTGTGGTCTGCTACATGGATCTAGTCCGTTGTTTCCAGTACAGTATCCATGTATGCATACATGAATGCCACACTGGATGCTACACGCATGGGTATGCGTGTAGTACACTACACATACCATACGCATGCGTGCGTGTGCGCGCGTTCGTACGTGCGTGTGTGCGCGTGTTGAACTGAAGAGTCTGTGTGTTGGACTGTGTTGTCTTAGCCGTCTCTTTTGTGTGGATCGTAGGCACTGAAAGATGTACTGACAAAAACAAGACCGCCATCTTTGATTCGGGGGGCCCTCTGGTAGCGTTGGTACCTGGACCCTGGACACTGATTAATATACAGCGGAACAATTTTTATTTCATCGGATATCCCGAAATGATAGTTTTAACCGGACCACACTTGGATTTTGGAGCTTGTGCGTTCGATCCTGACGAAAATAATCCTGCTACCGAATTTTGAAGGATCTGGGCCTAACCCTGTAGTAAGTTTCCCAAAATCATCTTATGCGTGACAAAGATGAAAATGATATCAGCAATAATCGCCAGATTGCCTTTCTTCAGCTCTTATGGTGTCTGAACCTCTAATTGACATGAACAATCATTGTGTGCAATTCAGTCTCCATGTGCTCCTGATTTTACAACATATCCTGATTTTACTGGACGGGGATCAACTTTAAATACCTCTGACTTGAGCTAGTTCCAGTAAGCCTTGTAGAAAGTTAATAATGTTGGCTGACTGGATGGCGGGTGGCCGTGGAAAATGACGCCACATTTCATCCGTTCTCACGCCATGTACCATAATGCATATAAAACATAGGAGTTTAGCTGGAGTCGATTTGTCCAGGTTTGAACCACAGGATGGCCTTGCAATTGCCTGGGAGATTACATACAAGTTACATCTTCGTCCTGAATGCAGCAGGGTATCAACGAGTGTCACGGTTTGAATACGCCAGGAGGGTCACTGGCGCGGTCAACCATTAATTTTGCCCCATCAATCATTTATTTGCCGGCCCCATCAATCATTACTTTGCCTGCTCCATCAATCATTGATTTTCTGGCCCATCAATCATTGATTTGCCCCATCCCCCCCAAATTAGACTGAAGCTGAACCATTGGGCCTATGTGCGTGCACTAGATACAACTAGTTTTGGGGGAAGATTTGACCTTTAGCAGGGTCATTTGCCCCCTCCCCAACCAATTTCATAAAGTGATACTCATGCCTTTCGGACTCCACCATTATATATAGTTCATCAGGGTTCGGTTGCTGCTGCGCTGGCGGATACACAGGAGTCTTGTTTGGTTGGAAGGAGAATGTCAAATCAGTTTTTTTTTCAGCGACACGCGATTTTATTGATTGGAAGGAGCAAAGGTGCCAAATGGACTAAGTTCCCAATTAGTTTCCTGGTGGACCGCAAAATTTGTCGACGCGTTCTCTTGTCGAATGCCTAGTCACTGAATCACGAAAAACGCTCCCCGTCTGGGAATCGAACCCAGGTCTCCCGCGTGACAGGCGGGGATACTCACCACTATACTAACGAGGAGTACTGGTTCGTGGCTATGGTTAGCGTCTGAATGGCCACCTCGCACTGCATTAGTAATTGAGCAGAACCTGACAAAAAAAGCCTCGCGTGTTCCACAGTCTGCACGTAACAACGTAACACATGATCGTACTATGATATCATGCGACTGACTTGTCATAGCATGCATGCCTCAGCCTACTGTCTCAGTTCCTGCCGGTAAGGTCATCGGGGTGGCAGTGTGACCTGACCGGTGACTTCCAGCCATAGCAGGGTCGGATCCAGGAATTGTCGTGGGGGGGGCATGTCCGGAGAGGCATCACTTTGTCTTCCGAGGAGCGCCTCTGGCTGAAAAATTCGAATGCGGGGCACTAGAGCATTCTCGGAAGGGCACCTTTTCCTCTCGGAGGGGTGCCTCTGCCTGAAAAAAATCGAGGCAGGCGGGTGCACTCGGGCCTTTTCAGAGGGGCGTCCCTGGCTGAAAAATTCGAGGGAGCACTTGAGCCTTCTTTTAGAGAGGTGCCCTTTGTGCCACCTTCCCCATGGGGGCACATGCGCCCGATGCCCCTTGTATCTTACCCTGAGCCATTGTTGTCACTTGGTGAAATTGATTGGGGAATTCCTGTTTTTATAACATTTTTCCTGGAGAGGGGCACTATTGGCTGGGAAAAAACTCGTTAAGCAGGTGGGGGGGGCGTGCACCCCAGCATTCTGGAAGGGCGCCTCCATAGGCTCAATGGTTAAGCTTTGGTCTGCTTCGGGGCCAAATCAATGATTGGGGTTGCCAAATTGATGATGGGAGGGGGGGACGCCAGTTTCCACTTAGCATATACAAAACGACACCCCTGCCTCCAGCTGGGTACACAATCACCTATCTGTACAGTAACAGGAGTGGGGAATTGCCGACTATCGAGTTTGGCCCTATATCTAATTTCCGGACAAGCTCATCTGCATGCTTCCACTTGTTTTCATTCCGTATGTATAGTATGCACGTACAATTCCCAACGAACCCAACGCGCTAAAAAGCCATTTGATCTGTTATGGATTAGTCTATCGCCATGCTTCCTTCATGGCCTATGCCAGCGATCTAACGGATGAATTTAGTGGAACATTTATTTGATATTTGATTGTCAAGCCACCTTTCTTCTATCAATTAATTTATCAAGCCCATTTTTACCTATATTTCAGCAGGCTTATTTACATACATGTTTGTTTTAGGCGGTACATATTCGTGGCTTTCTTGTGTGTTGGAAACGTCAGCTATTGTCATTTGTTTCTCGGTACCATAGAGTGGCACAGAGAAGAGTTGCCCGGGAGGCCTCTCAACCACCGGCTAAATGGTGCAACGCCATGCAGTGTTTGCCACCGTCAGTTGGAAGATGCTGTACTTTGTTTTTTTTTTGTACCAGGGCCACCTGTTATGAAAATAATGCTCCTGCTCAGTAAGCGAACAAATTGGTCGAGTGATATGTCTGACAGTAGGGTCGATTTTCGTTATATGGTCCCACATGGTGAGCGATCGGATCGCAACGTGTATAACCCATCTTGACCTGCCGATGCGTGATGCCCCGCACAGGGATTGGCCTGGCTCTGGCGGCCGCCGTCAAGGGCTACCGCGCCATCATCGTCATGCCGGAGAAGATGTCCAACGAGAAGGTGGCCATACTGCGCGCTCTGGGCGCCGAGATCGTGCGGACGCCCACCTCGGCGTCCTGGGACTCGCCGGAGAGTCACATCTCGGTGGCGCAGCGGTTGCAGGTCAGGGCACGTGTGGGTGAAACCTCAGGCTAGCTTCAGCTTCATCAGCTTCATAACATCAGCCCCGGCTGGCGAGTCGCGTCTCTCTGACCAGTGAGCGTCATTTTGTCCGGCCGACGGTGATCGAGCTGCTGAGGCTGTGCTCGCAGGTTCCCTCCTTGGGTGTCACGAGTGCCAAATTGCCTGGCATGCCCATCGACTCACCTAGTTGCTGCTGCTGCTACTGCTGCTGACACTCGCACACCAGTGATTCCGAGCCACGTTTGTTGGGATTCCGAGTGGTATTCCACAAGTTCTCCTTGGTCGCGGGCTCTGGGGCGTCGAGCATGTCATTTACCTGTCCTCATGAGAGTTGTTTCTGTGTGTGGTTTCAGTGCCAGATTTTAGCATTTTCCATCCATCAGTATTTGGCTACAACCTGCTGGAAGTTGCTCGTTGATAAGTGTCGGGTGATTCTCGATTGTTATTTAGATGGATGCCAATTGCTGATGACGTGCATCTCGATGGTGAACCACTTCTGCACACACACAAAACAGAACGTTTTCTGGTTCGAAATCCACCCACGGCGGGCTTTGTCCACCACATGCAGCTAACTTCGTGTCTACAATATCGCAGTCTGCCACGACGACCAAGTCCGTCTGTAGACTAGCTAAGCTAGCGACCGATGTCCGACGTCCTCACTTGATTGCACTTCGCAGAAGGAGATCCCCGACGCGATTATCCTGGACCAGTACCGTAACCCGGGGAACCCCCTGGCGCATTACGACACTACTGCTGCGGAGATCTGGGAACAGTGCGGCGGCAAGCTCGACATGGTCGTAATCGGTGAGTGTTCGGTTGTTGCTTGGTGAGTGCTCGATGAGCGATCGGTGAGTGACCGTTGATTGCTCGGTGATTTCCCGGTGAGTGCTCTGCAGGCGCTCGGTGAGTGATCTGTAAGTGCTTGGTGATTGATCGGCGAGTGCCAGATGATTGCGCTGTGTGCTCGGTGAGTGCATGGTCTACTCGGCAAGCTCGGTAAGTGTTCTGTGTTCTCGTTAAGTGTTTGGCGAGTGTTCGGTATATTTGGAATGCTCGGGATTCTGTGTTCAGTGATGATATGGATGAATGTACCCACATTCACTACGACTTCACTATGAAATTTGATGTTCGTTGCCACGGGCTCGAGAACGGAAGATGATTTTCAGAACTTGTATGGGCTAACGATAAATGAGGGAACTAAATGGTAATGAACCACGACTCATGGGTGAATCATGTGAGAGATATTTCATTGTCATTAATGAATGAATGCACGAATGAATCAATGCATCCATTCATTCATTCATTCAGTTAACTTGCTTTTCATCAATTAATGTCATGTGATAGACGTGCAGTGCATCAACTTCAAGTATGAAGTAGGTATTCAAAAATGAACTGCAAGCTTTTGTGAAATGATTATTTCGCAAATCACGCGCCATCCGTTAATCAGTGTCAACACAGAAAGTAAGATTAATTAACAGGTGTATATCGTGTATTCGAGTAAGTTGTCGGCAAGTTGGTCGCTGACACTCTTCCAACGTCCAGAGTTCTGACGTAAGCTATCGTTTTCCGCTGGTTGTGTGAGCCATAATGGCATGTGTACTAAGGTGTGTGTGCCTCTAGTGTGAGTTTCGGAGGCGAGTGGGCCGAGCTCGTCACACCGCCCCCCGCCCCCCGCCCCGCCCCCGCCCCCGCCCCCGCCCCCGCCCCCGCTCCGCCCCCGCCCCCGCCCCCGCCCCCGTCCCCTCCTCCTACTGCTGGCTGGACAGGTCATGTGACCACTCCGCCGCATGCACCACATATTGTGCAAGCAGATTAGTCGTAGCTTGGTAAGATGCGTATCCAGGGCATGTTTTAGAGTGCGGGCTCGGTCATGTTTGCCCTTTTCTCGATGCCAAACGTATGCAAAGTAATATTTTACAATTAGCCCTTCATAAGGTTTGCATGCACCTAGTGCGTGCTCATATATAATTTTAGAAAATGAACACGCTTCCATCCAAACATCTTCTTTTAGGGTACGGGTGATTTGCAATGCATTTACGTTTATATCAGCAGAGTAGGCATGAATGCGTGCAATATAGAGCTGTGAAGTGACCGTGGGATCAATGGCTACGCCATTGATCCCACGGGCGGACCCTGAGAATCGCAGGCGGACCCTGGGAACGAAACTGGGAAAATGTGATCTCTTTAGTTAGTTGAAATGCACAACGTGACAACATGTATAGGTATTCGCGTCATATTCAGGATCGGAGTGTTTTCGTATTCACTAACGTTGTTTTGTTGTATGTTTTAAGGAGACGCCTGCATCCAATTTGTTCGGAAGGTGTTGCCGCGGTGCACGTAGCTCTTTTGTACTTGATTTTGGCATGCCGTGTTAGAACAAGATCAGGGATGAACCAGAAAGGAGAAAGGAGAAAGAGGGAAAGTTGAAAATTATAGGCCAGTAAGCCTCACATCCCTAGTCTGCAAGGTACTCGAATCAATTATCAAGGATAGAATAGTTAGTTTTCTGGAAGGAAACGGATTGATTCAAGATACTCAACATGGGTTTAGAAAAGGGAGCTCGTGTCTCACAAATCTCTTGGACTTTTTAAATTTTGCTACAGAACAATTTGATCAGGGAAATCAGGTTGATGTAGCATATCTTGACTTTAGTAAGGCCTTTGACAAGGTACCCCATAAACGGTTAAAGGTGCAGCTTCAGGTCCATGGTATTGCAGGTAGCATCCTAAAAATGGATAGAGTTGTGACTTTCAGATAGACAGCAGAGAGTGATGATAAATGGTACAAAGTCATCATGGCAAAATGTTCTTAGTGGAGTCCCTCAGGGGTCGGTACTGGGGCCACTATTGTTCATTATATTTGTGAATAGCATTGAATGTGGCCTAAGCAGTAAAATTTTGAAATTTGCGGATGATTTGAAGATCTTTAGGGCAATAACAGGGCACAATGAGCGGGTTTTGCTGCAGAACGACTTAGACGAGCTTGTGAAGTGGTCCGAAAAATGGCAAATGAAGTTTAATTTTGATAAGTGCAAAGTCATGCATCTAGGTAGGCAGCATATGAAGGCGCCATACTTGATGGGTGGCCAAGTACTATCTGTGACTCAGCAGGAGAAGGACTTAGGTGTCATTTTGAACACAAAATTGTGGGCATCAGAACAGACCAAAGAAGCCAGGAAGAAGGCACTAAGAATGCTGGGGGCAATACAGAGGAATGTGTCATACAAAAGTGAGGAGGTCATCAGGAAGCTTTACTGTGCATATGTCGGGCCACATTTGGAATACTGTGTCCAAGCTTGGTCCCTAGTTATGAGAAAGATTGTTGGCTTTTAGAGAGAGTACAAAAGAGGGCAACACAAATGGTGAATGGTATAGGCAACCTGGCATATGAGGAAAGATTGAAGAAATTGAATATGTTTTCACTTAGATATAGAAGGCTGAGAGGAGATCTCATCGAGGTTTTTAAATTTGTTCATGGTCAGGAACAGGGATATTTCAGGGACATGTTTGAATTGAACAGAAATAATGCAATTCGAGGTCATCAATTCAAAATTAAAGTTAATCACAGCAGGACAAGGTTAAGACAGTCTTTCTTCACCAACAGGGTAGTAGAACACTGGAACCAGCTGCCAGGAACCATTGTCAGTAGCAACACACTGAACATCTTTAAAACGGCATAGACAATCATTATAAGAATAGGGGCTTGTTTTTCTGTATTCCAGGGGTGTTGATAGACAGATTTGGTGGGCAACTTGGTTCAGTGTCGAAAGTGCAACCAAGAAGGGCCCTTGTGGCTCATAGTTGCACTGCTCTTTTATGTCTTTATGAACCCACGACGAATTCGGGGGGCATTCGAACCTGACGACTTCGTGAAGATATGACCTGTTATAAGATGATTAAATCATATCGTACGAATCATATATGCGTGTGAACCAGCTATTTTTGGTGACAACAGATCACCTTAGCTATGCTTTGCTGTGCACCTCAGCTATACTTAGCTATGCACCTTAGCTAGCCATGACTGAATGGTGTGCCAATGTCCACACCCTATCCACTCCCACTGACCTTATACACCAAGCCAGGTAATTGCATCAGTCGCCAAGCGTAATACTGCGCGGCTGGCTGAATTTTCTGGCGAGTGCCGCATTTGGGTGCAATCTGTGTGCGTTTGCAAGCTGTTTGTCCAGTTCGGTCCAGGCTGTGTGATGCCAGATTGTGCGACGATAGACTGGTACCAACGTATGTTGTACGGGATGATATGATCAGTCAACCTGTGACATTGGGACTTCAGATAGCTCTAGCAGTTGAGAGCGACGCGAAACAGTGGTTTTCTCACGTCTGACGTACGCCCCACGTAGGGTTGAGTTTTTATTTTCTTTCTGTGGTGAGAGTGTAAAATTGTGATCAACCATCAACCAAGTAGTAAAATACCCGATCAGTGCAGACAATACCTCGATGGTGTTCCTTTAGACTATAATGTTGACAAAACAAACTCCTAAGTTGTGATTTCGAAGAGCAAATTGGATGAATCTTTTGGGTCTGTCGGGGCACTCACAACGGCTGTTTTTCAATGGCGGTGCCACATCTCACATTGTGCCACTCACCGACTTCAGGTACTGGCACCGGCGGGACGGTGACGGGTATAGGCCGCAAGCTGCATGACCTGGGTCGCACATGCACCGTGGTGGGAGTGGACCCTTACGGGTCGATCCTGGCGAGCGAGCCAGACGAAGTGGTGGACGGCGTCTACTACGAGGTGGAGGGCGTCGGCTACGACTTCTACCCCACCGTGCTCGGTGAGAGGGGAGCAGAGCGGAGGCCAGGCAGTGAGCGGGCGGATGGGGAGGGGGTGCCGTAGACTGACGAAGAGATTTCCTGATCTTGCTCTGCGAGTCAGTGCCTACGTATAGCGAAGGCAAGTTAAATTAGATTTTATAGTGGCCCTATAATTTGCCTCAACTTTCCCTATGGCATCTGATCGACTCGTATCAATCACATCAGACCTAGGTAGTGGTTGAGCGGGCCTGATCTGTGACCTGTTCAGTAATAGTTCGCATTTCGTTGTACATTGTCTTTCTTGCGAACTGGTCACTATACTTCTTTTTTATAAACTACCTCATCTGTGATGCGAATGCTGCACTTACCTTGATGAATGTTCTTCCCGTGGCGTTTTCGCACCCTGGCCTTACTATTGGCATGTTGGCGGGCTGACCCAGCTCGTGACCTGACCGGTAGCTAAGCATGTGGCGGAAAATGGGTGAAGAGCGGGCGCTGAGGCTCGTTCCCTGTTGGCCGCATAGTCTTGCCCGCGACGTTTTGGCCGTCTAACAGGGCTGCAACCTGACCGACAGACAAGTCTGTGGTGGACAAGTGGGTGAAGACCGGGGACCGCGACAGCTTCCTCATGAGTCGCCGCCTGATCCGAGAGGAGGGGCTGCTGTGCGGCGGCGCAGCGGCACGCCGTCTGGGCCGCCTGCCAGGTACCGTGCCCGTCACCGCCGCCGACTCCGTAACGCTAGCGGCAGCGCCCTCTGTCACCGCCACGCCAGTCAACCCAGCTGCCGCCGCAGTCGTAATCGTGTCAGATACTGTCGTTGTGTGTCGCCTCATGGTCGCCATTGTCTGCCGAACCGTAGTCGTAGCCTATGCTATCGTGCCATGTCCGTAGCCGTAGCTGACGCTGCCGTGCCATATCCGTAGCCGTAGCTGACGCTGTCGTGCCATATCGGTAGCCGTAGCGGATGCTGCCGTGCCGTAGCCGATGCTGCCGTGCCGTAGCCGATGCCGTCGTGCCGTATCCATAGCTGCACCTGTGCTCGTAACTGTTCAGCGCAAAGCGCTCGCCACCGATCGAACCAAATGCGTATTTCGCCCGTGTCGGTGTGAGCGGCTGCTGCGTGCCCCATCCGCCGCAGCGTGCAGGACAGCGTCGACTCGAGGCCGCCAGCCACCACCACGTGTGTCTCACGTGTCGACTGCGTCACGTCGTGGGGTGACGGACGGTGCTGCATTGTCTCACTGGTCCGACACGATGTGTGGTGACAGGTTGCGCGCCAAGCAGGTGGCACGGACCAGCTGCTCTGAGCGTTACCAGGTGCTCTCGACTCGCTTGGTGGTGGTGTTGTTGGACCTCAGCTGACCTGGTTGTGGCCTAGGCAGGTGACGCTTGACCTGCCGTCGGCCTGGTGATGGTTTCGTTGACCTGAGCTGACCTAGTTGCGACCCGGGCAGGCGGCACGTGATCGGTGTTGACGTTGTCCTGACTCAACCTGACCCGACTCGGTTGTGACCCGGGCAGGCGGCGCGCGACTCCTGCCGGCGTCTGCCCGAGTGGTGGTGCTGCTGCCCGACAGCGTGCGCAACTACATGACCAAGTTCCTCGACGACGACTGGATGGAGGAGCGCCACTTCACCGACGGCTCGCTCAAGGCCGACAAGGACTCGTGGTGGGTGTCATGACGGCTCGGCGCCCATGGTCTGAGCGGATCGGTCTGCTGGTCTGCCGGTCTGCCGGTCTGCTGGTCTGTGGGAAGCGTCCTTCGCCGCTGATGAAAGCGTTGCCGCACGAACTCCCGGCTACCTTCGGGGAAATTCCGTTTTAAGGTTCAGTGCTCAGTAAGTGTTGTCGATGGTCCAGGGATATCGGCTGTATTTGCTGTTATAGGTTGAATGCGTCGACGAGAGCTGTGGTTCCGTGCACGTGCTCGCATTCTTGTATCCATTGAAGTATTTATGCCTACTATTTGTTATCTTATTCTCCACAACTCGCTGGTTTCTAGGGGACCAAGACGGCTAACTGCCAGTTTGTTCTTCCGTTGCGTACAGTCGACCAGCCGTGGTAGCAAGACGTGACGTGTTGCGACTACTCCGC
>JAOTOM010000957.1:0-47500 GCA_034440615.1 Ashinkailepas kermadecensis | reverse complement strand
AGCGGGGACTTTAACACTTAAGAGGGCCCCGAAGCTGGACGAGGCCCGGTGACGGACGCATTTCCAACTCCAATGTCCGTCCATTACTCTTATATAATTTAATCTTTAATGTGAATATAGGTTACTGTGATGCCAATTATAAGTTGTATTTTCAATAAAAATGACTTTTTTATAGCCTAAAACGGTTTTTTTGGGGGCTAAATTGGTAGAAACTTTGGCACTGCACAAAGTTTTTGTATAGGCATACTTAATTAATAGCGGCGCACGGCGCAGAGGCGCAGCGGCGCGGGGCGCAACTGCAGGGGCCAAAAATAGCGGCGCAGCGGCGCGGGCGCAGGTGGGCATCGCCGCCGGCGCAGGGGCGCGGGCGCAAGTACCAAAATTCAGCGGCGCGCCCACCTTTGACCATTACTATTCTACAGAATGCCGAAAAAAACTGAACAGACAGCACGGCTCAGAGTCGGCTTCTGCTTGGTCTCGTCTTTCCTGACGACTTCCAACAAGTAGTATGATAATTAATAATTAAATAGGAAAACCTAACCTCACCTAATGTAATACAATCTACTCTTATCTAAACTAATTCAAACTCATATTATAATTTTAAAAAACAAGCGTAATATTGATCGTGACGTCATCCGTACATCACGGCCCCAAGCCGTGCTGTCTGTATAGTTTCTTTCGGCGTTCTTGTAGAATAGTAATGGTGTGTCATCTGTGTGGCAAAGAGGCGGAAACTAAGCATTTTCGACGTGAAAAAGTGTTGAATCAACTGCGTGAAGTGTTGAATGTCCATTTAATCATGTCTGAGAAGTGCCAGGTGAGGGATGGATAAATTATTGAACAAAGAACAGCGATGTGGCATATATGGCGCATTATAGAAAATATCGCTAAGATTCACCGAGAAGGAAACATTTACGGAGAAAACGAGTGATCGCATCTTCCGAATCACGTTCATAAACATTGTATTAAAAAAAAAAATCCACAAATTCCCACAACACCTTTTAAGACAAAAATACCCAATGGTCTGTATGGTGTAACCTGTAGGGCTGCACATTATACAGACGGTGTATAACATTTGGGGTTACACACCATACGTATAGTGTGTAACTTCAGCAAAAAACGAAACTTTAAAGTGAAAATTTACCCTTTTGGCATTCTCTGGTGGCATATCAATATTGATATAGGTACCTGGTACCCTAATCATTATCATTTCATTCTTCAAGGTAAGATCTAACCAACATATTCTCCCAGCTTGTAAATTTGTGCTTGAAGGTGTTAAGGTTAATCTTTACCTTTTGGCCGACACATACTGCCAATGGTTAGTGATTTGTAAAGAGTTGCCGAAAAATTTGCTTCGAAGGATTCTGGTTTTCCGGTTAGGTTAGGTTAGGTTAGATTATATTATGCTATGATACATTTTGTATATTATGCTACATTATCTTAGTCTAGGTTAGGTGGTAATCTTTACCGACACCCGACTCCTGTGACGTCACTTCCCGGACTCCTGTGATGTCACTGTTCCCCACTGTACACCTCTTTACAAATCACTAACCTTTGCAGTATGTGTTGGCCGCAGGCCCTTGTCATCCCCATGCCTTCCTGCGTGTCGCCTCGAATGGTACAAATGACGTCATCTGGGGTACACCTTTAGGGCCGTTTTAATGGTTTGGTGTATATTAAAATCAAAATATTTTCATTTCAACCCACTTTCTAAATCTTCTAATATCGCGTCTGTGCTTTTATAATCTTGTTCAGCTGTTATTTTATAAGTTTCAGTTAGGCTGCGAATTAGACGACCACCATCACGAAACGCAGCGTTTTAAGGGCACACTTTTTCTCAAATTCTTAGATGACGCGGTTGATTCATAAATGGCGCAGTTGTTTACATTGCTCTCTTGTAAGTTCTATGCTTCATTTCGCACCTTGTGTTCGCTGTCCCCGCGTTTAGTTGAATTTGTTTTATTGTGTTGTGTTGTGGTGTATCTTGTGTGCAGTTGCACAGTTAGCTCTAGATTTTGCTGTCGTTAATTAGTGATAGAAATTGAGATGTGCTCCGTATTAGGTATCTAATATGTTGATGCCGCTTATCCTGTGGATTTGCAGTTTCAGGTAATTTCTGATTTCATGGAATTTCTTTTTCTAGCGCAATGCTTGTGAATGCGCTGAACATGATGTGAACACTTATTTCCTCTGCAAATGCATACTTTTCAGTTGGGAGGCAGCATACCATGCAAATATTGGCTTGGAGTTGGGTAATATAGCATAAAAGGTAATGTTCCAAATGAAGAAAAAAATGATGTAGCATAACCTAAACTGACCTAGCTTAGCCATCTATGCAAGAAAGCAATTTATGTTTGTTAAAATGGAAAGTTTCCGAGCATTAAAAAAAAATGTTCAAAGAAAAAAACCTAACCTTACCTAACCTATCCTGAACTATTTTTGAAGAAAACTCAATTAAAAGAAAAATCACCCACACCCCCAATTTTTTTCTACCTTCCCACAAAACCCTCACCTAGCTGAAATTAACTAAACATAACTCCCTTGTATGCTTCATGGAGGTATAATGTGTGTAAAACGTGTTCAGTGGTTACCTTAAACTGTAATAATATATCCTACATATTGTGCTTATCCTACATATTGTGATTGAGATAGAGAAGGTGGCCTAAAATTCAGTGTCAGTATCCTATGGTTTATTTTTCAAACATCTGAAAGAAACATCTGGAAAGAAGAGAGTTTTCAATCAACATGCTTGGGGGACGAGTGGTCTAGGGTAAGATGCTCGTCTCACAATCGAAAGGTTGTGGGTTCGAGTCTCACCTGTCGCTACTCTTCGCCCGCGACCAATCGGCGTGAGAAATTGGCGACGCTATATGACTCAACGGTCGACGTGTCCTAAAAACCAATAACCAACCAATCAACATGCTTGAGTTTCCAAGAGATGGAAATATATGCAAGACTTAGTTGACAAAGTGAAAAGGAGCTGATAGAGTTCATCCAACCAACTCATTAATTTGGTCCAACCACTTTACCTCTGATGATTATGATCCTGGCTATCTGATGCAGCTGAAGCTGATGCTGCAATGGCAACACCTGCCTCTTCCGAAACCTGGTGCCATTCCATGAATTAATCTGCCTACCAAATTTGTATGGTATGCAGTGTTGAATCATGCATATCTGTTGTGCTTGCTGTATTTTTGAGAATCTTATCCTTGTATAGCTAAATGAAGAACCAGTTCAACTAGTTTGATGCCACTTCAATTCACATGAATATAGCACGACCACCATCAGTAAACTGGAACTGGAGAGTGACGGCCTTGCTGTCGTTGCCGGCTTCGTCGCCTACAAAATGTCATGCAAAATGGCGTGTCAATACAACGCTTGGCTGTTCGACGTCTGAAGCACCGGAGGCGCTCCTGACAACTGTGTCCAGCTCTTGGCTCACCACCATCGGTTGCGGCCGGCTCTACGTGCCACAGACCTGGTAGACGGTGCTGGTAGACCAGTTTAATTCTTATTTCTGCTCCATCATGGGCCCAACCTGCGCCGGCGAGGCCAGCATTGTGAGGCGCCTGGTAGGCGTCATCAGCAGCCGGCAGCCGAGGCTAGATGGCTGTGTGGCACGGAGGCTGACTCGAGTTGGGATGCATGTCCGCATCGGCTGTTGCACTAGAATTCCGCTCGGCAGAGCGCAGAGAGGCGGGCATCTAGGCAAGTGCGCCAGCATGTCACCAGCCAGCGATAGGATGTCCACCCTCACACTGCCGATCTTCTGTCACCGTCCCTGCTGTGTATCGTGTCGTGTCGCCCGGTTCTGCTCTTTTTCTCAGTGTTCGCTGCTGCCGCCGTGACCGCCAGTTAGCGGACTGGCCCCTGTGCTGCCCGTCCTGGCGGCGCTGGACACTGCTTTCGTGTCACCCGATCCTGCCGTATTGTTAGCGTGTTTTGCTGTTGCGACTGCTGTTGCGACCATTGACGGGTTGGCGGCGATCCCTGTACCGGCCCGTCCTGGCGGCACTTGACAATGCTCTCGTATCGCCCGGTCCCGCTGTCCTGTTGGCGTGTTTTGCTGCTGCCGCTGTGACCAGGGCCAGACTAGCGGCGCTCCCTATGCTTGCCCGTTCTGGCTGCACTTGGCACTGCTCTTGGCTCTGGCAGTGCTATGTGGCAGGTGTGGCGTATGCCACTTCATTGTTGCTTGTATCTATCATTTGGCCTATGATCATTGATTGGAAAGAACGACATGCAAAGTCCCCTTGCTCCACGAACTTTGAATGCGATCCTTCATTCACGCTCTGAACCGGAACCAACACAGAAGCCGACTAGGTCGACTACGCCGACGCGTAGGAGCGTTTTGGAGTGGTCTAGATCTAGTCCTGAACGCATTGCTTGGGAATGCCACCAATACATGCCTGGCCGCTTTTGGAGCCCCATGTTTTCAGTCCGTCCGTACTAGAGTCGGTACTAGAGTGTAGTCTCCTAACTAGAGTGAAATTTTACTTACTTTTGGGAGCCATCAGCCCCCTTTAAGACTGACGTGAGCCCACCTTCCCCCAATCATTTCATATTTTAACATGTGGCGATAATGGGGCCTCTCGACTGAAGGTCTTCCTGTTACCTTCAGGTATTGCGTCCCGCAAATCATTTTCTGAAAGTTCCACCCCCGTTGCTGAGCTGGCACGAGGGCTTACAGATGTCCCCATAAAAAGGAATGTCTGCCTCTCACGTGCTTCCTATGGTACTATCGATCTGATTAAAAAAAAACAATTGTCACCTTCCTAGACATCTAAATCAGGGGCGTTGCCGCATATAGAGGGGGATGAAAAGATGTTTCGGTTAATTACTTTTGCCATGCAACACCACAAGCACAATGTTAAATTTGCTACAGATTGGGGCTCTCCCCCACCCCCCTCCACCTGGTTTCATCATGACGACGACCACGCTTCAGATACGTCCTTTCTGCATCCCGCCGCAGTAAGATGTTAATTCTCTGCCGTATTTGACTTGTCCTACCTCCCTTTGCACGCTCTTTCGGGTATAATATGCGTATGAAATGTATTGGAAATCTCTTCCGGGACTATGACGCTCTAAGTTTTGCACCTAAACCTCTTAAACTCTCGTTTTCTCCCCCGTAGTGTACACACGTTGCGTATCTTCGAAGCGTGTAAGCGGCTAGCCCATGTTAAGTGTGTACCCCTGATGACGTCATTTAAGGACCTGCGCAAAAAGCTGCGCAGTAGGGATGACGCCACCTGGTATATATCGCCTTGGTTGGCCGAAGGGTAGATTACCGTTAACGTGCATATTCAGTCATATCACCACTTAATCTCCAATACTTGAGTGAGTTGGTACATATTCAATGTCATAAGCATTTCCCCATTTTCTAAGTTAGCTAATTCACTGATGGGTCTAGTGGCTTTATCATGGATGATGCATGCCTGGAGGGGATGAGTGGTCTAGGGGCAGGCCCTTGTCATCCCCATGCCTTCCTGTGTGTCGCCTCGAATGGTACAAATGACGTCATCTGGGGTACACCTTTAGGGCCGTTTTAATGGTTTGGTGTATATTAAAATCAAAATATTTTCAATTCAACTTACTTTCTAAACCTTCTAATATCGCGTCTGTGCACTTATAATTTTGTTCAGCTGTTATTTTATAAGTTTTAGTTAGGCTGCGAATTAGACGACCTCCATCACGAACCGCAGCATTTTAGGGGCACACTTTTTCTAAAATTCTTAGATGACGCGGTTGAGTCATAAATGGCACAGTTGTTTACATAGCTCTCTTGTAAGTTCCGTGCTTCATTTCACACCTTGTGTTCGCTGTCCCCGCGTTTTAGTTGAATTTTGTTTTATTGTGTTGTGTTGTGTTGTGGTGTATCTTGTGTGTAGTTGCACGGTCAGCTGCAGATTTTGCTGTCGTTAATTAGTGATAGAAATTGAGATGTGTTCCGTATTAGGTATCTAATATGTTGATGCCGCTCATCCTGTAGATTTGCAGTATCAGGTAATTTCTGATTTCACGGAATGTCTTTTTCTAGTGCAATGCTTGTGAATGTGCTGAACATGATGTGAACACTTATTTCCTCTGCAAATGCATACTTTTCAGTTGGGAGGCAGCATACCATGCAAAAATTGGCTTGGAGTTGGGTAATATAGCATAAAATGTAATGTTCCAAATGAAGAAAAATGATGTATCATAACCTAAACTACCCTAGCTTAGCCATCTATGTAAGAAAGCAATTTATTTTTGTTAAAATGGAAAATATCTGAACATTAAAAAAAAATGTTCAAATTCATTAAAAGAAAACATAACCTTACCTAACCTATCCTGAACTGTTTTTGAAGAGAACTCAATTTCAAGAAAATCACCCACACCCCCAATTTTATTTTCAAACTTCCCACAAAACCCTAACCTAGCTGAAATTAACTAAACATAACCCCTTGTATGCTTCATGGAGGTATAATGTGTGTAAAACGTGTTCAGTGTTTACCTTAAACTGTAGTAATATATCCTACATATTGTGCTTATCCTACATATTGTGATTAAGATTGAGAAGGTGGCCTGAAATTCTGTGTCAGTATCCTAGGGTTTATTTTTCAAACATCTGGAAGAAACATCTGGAAAGAATAGAGTTTTTCAATCAACATGCTTAAGTTTCCAAGAGATGGAAATACATGCAAGACTTAGTTGACAAAGTGAAAAAGAGCTGATAGAGTTCATCAAACCAACTCATTAATTTGGTCCAATCACTTTACCTCTGATGATTATGATCCTGGCTGTCTGATGCAGCTGAAGCTGATGCTGCAATGGCAATACCTGTCTCTTCCGAAACCTGGTGCCATTCCATGAATTAACCTGCCTACCAGATTTGTATGGTATGAAATGTTTAATCATGCATGTCTGTTGTGCTTGCTGTATTTTGGAGAATCTTATCATTGTATAGCTAAATGAAGAACCAGTTCAACTAGTTTGATGCCACTTCAATTCACATGAATATAGCACGACCACCATCAGTAAACTGGGACTGGAGCGTGACGGCCTTGCTGTCGTTGCCGGCTTCGTCGCCTACAAAATGAGGCGTGGCAATACAGCGCTTGGCTGTTCGACATCTGAAGCACCGGAGGCGCTCCTGACAACTGTGTCCAGCTCTTGGCTCACCACCATCGGTTGCGACCGGCTCTACGTGCCACAGACCTGGTAGACGGTGCCGGTAGACCAGTTGAATTCTTATTTCTGCTCCACCCTGGGCCCCAACCTGCACCGGTGAGGCCAGCATTGCGAGGCGCCTGGTAGGCGTCATCAGCAGCCGGCGGCCGAGGCTAGATGTCTGTGTGGCACGGAGGCTGACTCGAGTTGGGATGCATGTGCGCATCGGCTGGTTGCACTAGAATTATGTTCGGCAGAGCGCAGAGAGGCGGGCATCTAGGCAGGTGCGCCAGCATGTCACCAGCCAGCGACAGGATGTCCACCCTCACACTGCCGGTCATCTGTCACCGTCCCTGCTGTGTATCGTGTCGTGTCGCCCGGTTCTACTCTTTTTCTCCGTGTTTGCTGCTGCCGCCGTGACCGCCAGTTAGCGGACTGGCGGCGCCCCCTGTGCTGCCCGTCCTGGCGGCATTTGGCACTGCTTTCGTGTCATCCGATCCTGCCGTATTGTTAGCGTGTTTTGCTGTTGCGACTGTGACGATTGATGGGTTGGCGGCGATCCCTGTACCGGCCCGTCCTGGCGGCACTTGACAATGCTCTCGTATCGTCCGGTCCCGCTGTCCTGTTGGCGTGTTTTGCTGCTGCCGCTGTGACCAGGGGCAGATTAGCGGCGCTCACTATGCTTGCCCGTTCTGGCTGCACTTGGCACTGCTCTTGGCTCTGGCAGTGCTATGTGGCAGGTGTGACGTATGCCACTTCATTGTTGCTTGTATCTATCATTTGACCTATGAACATTGATTGGAAAGAACGACATGCAAAGTCCCTTTGCTCCACGAACTTTGATTGCGATCATTCATTCATGCTCTGAACCGGAACCAGCACAGAAGCCGACTAGGTCGACTACGCCGATGCGTAGGAGCGTTTTGGAATGATACAGATCTAGTCCTGAACGCATTGCTTTGGAATGCCACCAATACATGCCTGGCCGCTTTTGGAGCCCCATGTTTCCAGTCCATCCGTCGAATGTAGCCTCCTAACTAGATTGAAATTGTGCTTACTTTTGGGAGGCGTTAGCCCCCTTTAAGACTGACGTGAGCCCACCTTCCCCAAATAATTTCATATTTTAACATGTGGCGCTAATGTGGCCTTGTGGAGTGTAGAACGTACACTCCACACTGTCTCGATGGCATGCTGCCAGAAACTTGTGCGTGTCGAAGAGAGCTTGTATTTGCAGAGAAGATCCAAGTGAGATCGCGGAAAGGCGGTAGACTATATAGTGTCACATACAAACGCGTTAGTATTGCGGCCGCGTCGGCGTCACACTTCCCAACAGCTGTGTTAGTTTTCTCCTGCGCATGCGTCAACTCGCCGCTAGCTACGGCGAGGGGGCGGTGAGTAATGACGCGTTGCGTGCCGCCCCGACGGGGCGAATGTGGAGCGGCGTTTGGGCCATGACGGCAAATGTGGCGCAGCGTTTGGGCCACGACTGTAAACGTGGCGCACTGCTTTGGCCATCACTCTTAGCTCGCCGAACCCGCTGTTGCGGCCCGCTACAGGTACCCCCCGCCCAGACACGGCGCCGGCAAAGGGGATGTGGCGAACAACATACCGCGCAGGGGTGATCACTGCACGGCCGCAGCGAGTGCGAAGGGCGGGCCGCAGCGCTGGCCCGACGGTTGATGACGGCGGTGGCGGCGGTGGTGCGGACGGCGGATCCAAGTAGGCTGGTTTGACGAGATGTCAGCCAGTGAGTTGGCTGAGGTTGCCGTCAGCCAGTGGGTCGGCTGAGGTTGCTGAGGAAGCCAGTGGGTCGGCTGAGGTTGCTGAGGCAGCCAGTGGGTCGGCTGAGGTCGCTGAGGTTGATGTAACGTCAGCCAGGACGTTAGACGATGAGACGTCAGCCAGTGGGTCGGCTGAAGTTGCAGTCAGCCAGTGGGTCGGCTGAGGTTGCTGAGGCAGCCAGCGGGTCGGCTGAGGTTGCTGAGACAGCCAGTCAGTCGGCTGAGGTTGCTGCGGCAGCCAGTCGGTCGGCTGAGGTCGCAGTCAGCCAGTGGGTCGGCTGAGGTTGCTGAGGAAGCCAGTGGGTCGGCTGAGGTTGCTGCGGCAGCCAGTGGGTCGGCGGAAGTTGCTGTAACGTCAGCCAGGACGTTAGACGATGAGAAGTCAGCCAGTGGGTCGGCTGAAGTTACAGTCAGCCAGTGGGTCGGCTGAGGTTGCTGAGGAAGCCAGTGGGTCGGCTGATGAGACGACAGCCAGTGGGTCGGCTGAAGTTGCAGTCAGCCCGTGGGTCGGCTGAGGCTGCTGAGGCAGCCAGTGGGTCGGCAGATGCAGCGACGTCAGCCAGTGAGTCGGCTAACGCCGCGAAGTCGCCGTTGGTGAGCCGGCAGATGCCGTGACGTCAGCCAGGACGTCGGACGGTGAGCCGGTAGGTGCTGTGACGTCAGCCAGTGAGTCGGCTGTGACGTCAGCTGGTGTACCGGCTGATACCGTGACGTCAGCCTGTGGGTCGGCTGTGACGTCAGACGGTGAGCCGGCAGATGCGGTGACGTCAGCCAGGTGTCACAGACCTTCACCTTCGGATCCTGTATTCACACTCACCTATGACACGACACGCCGCCGAGCCACCCCCGGCGGCCCGGGTCACGTGACTCAGCCCGGCGGCGGCCCAACAACAGACACCAAAGTCTGACACTTTCCCCTCTCATCCAAATTGCGAGGGTAATCGCAATTGAACACAAAAAAACGGGTTTCAGCTCAGTATATACACCGCGTTTGAAGCAATAACGCTGAACGGCTACCCTGACCCCACCTATGTCGCCGTACCAAGTAAGTACCATGTATCTTCTGTACAAACGTCAAGTCTGGCACTGAACAAGTGATACCCGCGGCCGCAATGCGCAACAATACTCGCACCTTGCACTGAAAACGTGAAACGTGTCACACAATTACACATCACGATCGCGCACAACTTTTACATTTTCCACATGGGTGCGTCGAAGTTTTCCACCTTTTTCAACAAAATCTAAGTGCCGTCGACCTCGTAGGGCGACTACAACATAAGATCCTATCCAAGGATAATCCAACTTGGATCGAGCGGAAAAGTTCCTGTACAACAACCTGTCACCGACTTTGATCGATGGCTCTGCAACTCTGTGCCGCCTGTCATACTGCTGTTTGTATCGGCCAGCGCTCTGGGCGCGCTGCTGCTGCGCCTGTTGAAACACATTGGACAGGAGACGGAGCTTCTCGTGAACATAATCGTGTTAGTATTGGTTCCTGGGGGCAGCTGCTAGTTTTGACAATGGGGTGTGGGGGTAGCGGAGAAAATAAATGAAGAATGGAGAAAAACCGGTCGAATCGGATACGTCATTGTTCAGCGAGAAAACTATACCGGGTAGCTTCTGCACCCAGTCAGTGCCCCTGGAGTCTGACATCGCCCGTAGGCGGCGTTTAATGTCAAAGTGTTTTCTTTCGACCTTGCCGACGGCTTCGTGGTGATACCCCACGCTCGCCCGCGTCTGAACACCGAAATGCTCGCAAAGCGCCGTGACCTGGGCATTTTTCACGAGGTTTGAGCCCGCATCGCTCTCGAGGTTTTCTGGGGCACCATAGGTCAAAAAGTGGGCGCTTAACACTTCGACGACTTCTTCTGCGTTACCTGTGTCGAGCGGGTAGCAAGACAGAAACCCTGAAAATTTGTCAACACACGTAAGCACCAGTGACCTATTCGTCACCTGACTTCTTGGCATATTTACAATGTCAATTACGAGCGTCTCGTTAGGCCAGTTTGCCGGCTGAGGCAGCAGGGGAGCATTGCGGATACAGTACTTTTTCTCTGTTCGCATCTTTCGCAGGTACGGACGTAGTCTTCGCATCCTGCCTTTATGCCCGGGTACCAAGCGTGCCGACTGATCAGCTCGTACATTTTCTCAGGGCCACCATGGGCGTGGTGTGTGGTGTCGTGGTGAGCATGAAACAGCTCATATCGTTTTGCCAAGGGCCAGACCACCTGCTCGGGGCCCGCCGACCCTGCCGGCGTTCGGCGCACAATCCCGTCTCTTAGTTTGAAATGTTCCAACGGCTCACGTTTCAGACAGGGAGGGGCGAAACGTGGCCACTTTCCATGATTCAAGCGATGTGCTATGGCTCTACAATTCCTGTCGTGCCGCTGGTACCAGCGCAGGGTATCTGGCTTGAGAGGAACCAGTGAAACAGCGGAAACCTCCCGAGCCCCCTCGCTAGCGACTTCACAACCGTTAGACTTCGGTGTCGAATTTGTACGTACAGATTCCGGGTACAAATCCGTCCCCCGTACCGGGGTAGCATCGGCGCGTCGGCCGTGCGTCGTCCGTGCACTGTCCGTGCACTGTTGCTGAGTTCCGCCACCAGGGTCAGGGGCGGCGCGACCGTCCGCACGCTCTGTAGTCGGCGGATCCGACTGACCCGCGCCCGGTCTCACCGGTCCGCTGTCGCCGGACGTGTCAGGGACTGTCTCCTGTCCCCGTGCCGTATCACAACCATGTGATGGTTCGTCGGCCGACCGGGCCGCATCGCTGATCTCCTGTTCCTGGTCCGTGTGTATGCGAGACAGCATATCTATGTGCTGCATTTGGCTAGCCTTTCGATGCTCGGTATTATACCTGAACTGGCTGATGAAGGCTCGCCATCTCACCAGCCTCGGGTTCATCTGATCGCGATTCTGTAGGATTTGCAATGCGCTTCTACAGTCACAGACCCACGTGAATTCCACATCGGCTAGGTACTTGTAGAATTTCTTCAGGCCTTGTAAAAAGCTGTACAGCTCCAGTTCATAGATCGTCCATTTGCGCTGCGCCTTACTGTATCTGTTGCCGCTGTAGGCTATGACACGCTCAGCACCGTCTTGTATTTGACTCAAAATTTGACCGCCCCCACTGCTGCTACTGTCAGTGTAGAGGATGAACGGGCAGTCTCGGCGTGGATAGCTCAGCACCCGGCTGCTGATCACCTCCGCCTTCAGAGCGGCGAAACTGGCGTCCAGGTCGTCGCTCCAGTAGTACTTCTCTGAGTTGCAGAGTCTGACCAGAGGCTCTGCGACGGTGCTGAAGGAGGGGATGAACTTTCGGTACCAGGAGAAAAACCCTAGGATCCTTTTAGCCTCCCGGATGGTTCTGGGCGGGGACAGGTTTTCCACAATTTCGATACGGTCGGTATCTATTGTAACGGCATCAGGGGTGATGCGGTGGCCGAGGTACGTTAGCTCGGTTTGGAAGAGCTTGCATTTACTAGGTGAAACCTTTATCCCCGCCTCTGGAACACTGTGTGGAGAAGCTGGAAGTGCTCATCAGCACTGTCCGATATACATAGGATGTCGTCGGCGTATACTCGCACTTGCGGGAGGTCGCCAAGTATTTCTCTCATGGCCACATGGAGAAAATACGATGACTGCGAGCATCCCATGAGCATACGGGCGGGGTAGTATGTTTTTCCGAGCGTGTGGAAAGCACATATCTTGCTCGATTCCTTAGTTAGACGCAGGTTCCAAAATGCATGTTTGATATCCAGCGAGGACGCAACCTTCCACCCGCCCAGGGAGAAAATAAAGTCGTCTATGCTGGGGAACACAAATGCTTTCGGTAACAGCAACTTGTTCAGTGCGCGCATGTCCTGGGTGATTCTAAATTCGCCGGATTCCTTAGCCAAGAGAATCAAAGGCGAATTCCACGGCGAGGGAGGGCCTTCCTCGACGACGCCACAGCTCTGCAACTCGTCCAGCTGCGCCTGCAGTTGAGGTTCACGCGCCCAGGGGATCGGGTAGGGTCTGGTGAACAACAACCTGTCACAGACCTTCACCTTCGGATCCTGTATTCACACTCCACTATGACACGACACGCCGCCGAGCCACCCCCGACGGCCCGGGTCACGTGACCGGGTCACGTGACTCAGCCCGGCGGCGGCCCAACAACAGACACCAAAGTCTGACACCAGGACGTCAGACGGCGTGCTGGCGGATGATGCGGCGTCGACTTCGGTGAGCAGGCGGATGTGACGTCAGCCAGTGAGTCGGCTGACGCAGCGACGTCAGCCAGTGAGTCGGCTAACGCCGCGAAGTCGACGTTGGTGAGCCGGCAGATGCCGTGACGTCAGCCGGGACGTCAGACGGCGTGCTGGCGGATGATGCGGCGTCAGCAGCGAGTCGGCTGACACCGCATGGTGGCGAAGGCCGGCTGGGCGTGCGCAGATGCGGCGACGCAGCGGCGAGACGAACGTCGGTGGTCCCTCGGTGTCCGGGCGGCGCCATTAGGCCTCCGGCGAGAGGGAGAGAGGCAGAAAGAGGGACAGGACCGGGTGGGGGCGTGCGGAAAGCGGAGAGAGTTGCGCGTTGGCTCCCACATGACGTCGGGACGGCTTGAATCGCGTCGGGACGGCTTGAATCACGTCGGGACGGCTTGAATCGCGTCGAGACGGCTTGAATCGCGTCGGACGGCTTGAATCATGTCGGGACGGCTTGAATCACGTCGGGACGGCTTCAGATCACGTCGGGACGGCTTGAATCGCGTCGGGACGGCTTCAGATCACGTCGGGACGGCTTGAATCACGTCGGGGTCACCAATTGTGGAGTGTAGAACGTACACTCCACACTCTCGATGGCATGCTGCCAGAAACTTGTGCGTGTCGAAGAGAGCTTGTATTTGCAGAGAAGATCCAAGTGAGATCGAGGAGAGGCGGTAGACTATATAGTGTCACATACAAACGCGTTAGTATTGCGGCCGCGTCGGCGTCACACTTCCCAACAGCTGTGTTAGTTTTCTCCTGCGCATGCGTCAACTCGCCGCTAGCTACGGCGAGGGGGCGGTGAGTAATGACGCGTTGCGTGCCGCCCCGACGGGGCGAATGTGGAGCGGCGTTTGGGCCATGACGGCAAATGTGGCGCAGCGTTTGGGCCACGACTGTAAACGTGGCGCACTGCTTTGGCCATCACTCTTAGCCCGCCGAACCCGCTGTTGCGGCCCGCTAAAGCCTCTCGACTGAAGGTCTTCCTGTTACCTCCAGGCATTGCGTCCCCCAAATCATTTTCTGAAAGTTCCACCCTCGTTGCTGAGCTGGCACGGGGGCTTACAGATGCCCCCATAAAAAGGAATGTCTGCCTCTCACGTGCTCCTTATGGTACGGTCGGTCTGATAAAAATTGTCACCTTCCTTGACATCTAAATCAGGGGCGTTGCTGCATATAGAGGGGGGTGAAAAGGTGCTTCGGTTAATTACTTTTGCCATGCAACACCACAAGCACAATGCTAAATTTGATACAGATTGGGGCTCTTCCCCCCCCCCCCTCCACCTGGTTCCATCATGGCGACGACCACGCTTCAGATACGTCCTTACTGCATCCCGCCGCAGTAAGATGTTAATTATCTGCCGTATTTGACTTGTCCTACCTCCCTTTGCACGCTCTTTCGGGTATAATATGTGCATGAAAGGTATTGGAGACCCCTTCCGAGACTATGACGCTCTAAGTTTTGCACCTAAACCTCCTAAACCCTCGTTTTATCCCCCGTAGTGTACACACGTTGCGTATCTTCGAAGCGTGTAAGCGGCTGGCCCATGTTAAGTGTGTACCCCTGATGACGTCATTTAAGGACCTGCGCAAAAAGCTGCGCAGTAGGGATGACGCCACCTGGTATATATCGCCTTGTCTAGGGGTTAGATGCTCGTCCCACAATCGAAAGATTGCGGGTTCGAATCTCACCTGTTGCTACTTTTCACCCGCAACCAATTGGCGTGAGAGATTGGCGACACTATATGACTCAACGGTTGACGTGTCGTAAAACTAATAACCAACCATGTATGCCTGTGTAAATCTAAGGTTGTATCGAAAAGCTAGAGACGCTATGAAACAGAAAACCAGAGCAGCAAAGCGAGCAAAATTTGGATTTGGCTAGGAACTGTAATGGGGGCAGTAAAAAGTTCTTTAGTTTCTACAAGCTAAGTAAAGTTTCAAGCACAATTGGTCCACTGAAAGTAAATGGGATTATATTGAGTGAGGATAGTGAGATGATTGAGGAATTGAGCAAGCAGTTTAAATCAGTGTTTACATTGGAGGATGTGACAAATCTGCCAACTGTGAACCACAGCCCAGCAACAGGTGATCAGTTACATGATGTTGATTTCATTGACAGTGATGTTGTTTTGAATTATGTCAGGAAAATAAAGCCAAACAAGGCAGCAGGATCTGATGGAATTTATGCTAGGATATTGTGGGAAGCTGAAAAAGAATTGGCAATTCCACTCAGTATAATAGGTATTTTGTAGATCAGTTTGGCTTTCTTTACCTTTCGGCCGACACATACTGCCAAGGTTAGTGATTTGTAAAGAGGTGTACAGTGACGTCACAGGAGTCAGGGAAGTGACGTCACAGGAGTTGGGTGTCGATGTGCTAGGTTAGGTTAGCTTAGGTTAGGCTGGGTTGGGTTATGTTAGGTTAGGTTAGGTTAGGTTAATTTAGGTTAGGTTAGGTTAGGTTGTTTGTAACCGTCATCAACACCCGACTCCTGTGACGTCACTTCCTTGACTCCTGTGACGTCACTGTACACCTCTTTACAAATCACTAACCTTGGCAGTATATGTCGGCCGAAAGGTAAAGATTACCGATCAGTTTCACAAAATGAAATTCCAACCGATTGGAAAAGGGCAAATGTAGTTCCTATTTTCAAGAAAGGAGAAAGAGGGAAAGTTGAAAACTATAGGCCAGTAAGCCTCACATCACTAGTCTGCAAGGTACTTGAATCAATTATCAAGGATAAAATAGTTAGTTTTCTGGAAGGAAGCAGAGTGATTCAAGATACTCACATGGGTTTAGAAAAGGGTGATCGTGTCTCACAAATCTCTTGGACTTTTTTAATTTTGCTACAGAACAATTTGAGAAGGGAAATCAGGTTAATGTAGCATATCTTGACTTTAGCAAGGCCTTTGACAAGGTACCTCATAAACGGTTAATGATGCAGCTTCAGGCCCATGGTATTGTGGGTAACATCCTAAAATGGATAGGGTTGTGGCTTTCAGATAGACAGCAGAGAGTGATGCTAAATGGTACAAAATCATCATGGCAAAATGTTCTGAGTGGAGTCCCCCAAGGGTCAGTACTGGGACCACTATTGTTCATTATGTTTGTAAATAACATTGAAAGTGGCCTAAGCAGTAAGGTTTTGAAATTTGCAGATGATTTGAAGGTCTTTAGGGCAATAACAGGGCACAATGAGCAGGTCTTGCTGCAGAAAGACTTAGACGAGCTTGTGAAGTGGTCCTAAAAATGGCAAATGAAATTTAATTTTGATAAGTGCAAAATCATGCATGTAGGTAGGCAGCATATCAAGGCTCCATACTTGATGGGTGGCCAAGTACTATCTGTGACTCAGCAGGAGAAGGACTTAGGTGTTATTTTTAACACAAAATTGGGGGCATCAGAACAGACCAAAGAAGCCAGGAAGAAGGCACTAAGAATGCTTGGGGCAATAAATAGGAATGTATCATACAAAAGTGAGGAAGTCATCAGGAAGCTTTATTGTGCATATGTCAGGCCACATCTGGAATATTGTGTCCAAGCTTGGTCCCCTAGTTATGAAAAAGATTGTTGGCTTTTAGAGAGAGTACAAAAGAGGGCAACACAAATGGTGAATGGTATGGGCAACCTGGCATATGAGGAAAGATTGAAGAAATTGAATATGTTTTCACTTAGATATAGAAGGCGGAGAGGAGATCTCATCGAGGTCTCTAAATTTGTTCATGGTCAGGAACAGGGTTATCTCAGGGAACTGTTTGAATTTAACAGAAATGATGCAATTAGAGGTCATCAATTCAAAATTAAAGTTAATCACAGCAGGACAAGGTTAAGACAGTCCTTCTTCACCAACAGGGTAGTAGAACACTGGAACCAGCTGCCAGAAACCATTGTCAGTAGCAACAAACTGAACATCTTTAAGAACAGCATAGACAATCATTATAAGAATAGGGGGCTTGTTTTTCTGTATTCCAGGGAGAGTTGATCAACACATTTGATGGACAATTGGTTCAGTGTACAGAGTGCAACCAAGAAGGGCCCTTGTGGCTCATAGTTGCACTGATCTTTTATGTCTTTATGCCTGGATTGGAAACTGCATCTGCACCTTTTATCTGCGCATATCATTGCACCAACCTGCCATCTAGCAGAGGGTAAGTAAAAACACGGAAATGCTGCCAGTTTTAGGCTGTGTGCCTGTGGGAGTTCAGGGTATGCATTTCATATTTACATTTTTTCCAATTGATTCAGCCACCCCAGGAGGATTGCATCTGCCTTTCATGATACATACCTAATTGATCAAGGAACCTTACAGTTCTTTCCTTATTAGCCCATTTTACAGCAGATTTTGCTGTGTTGCCAGACCACTCGGTCTCCGAGATAGAGCGAACGGACCAAAATAATGTGAAGTAAAAGATACAAGCAAATAGCAATTCCAATGATAATATCCATTTCAGTTCAGACGTATTTATGCAATCGAACGAACCGAAAACTTACAAACGAAAAATAACTTGTTGCATAAGCCATGACATGGGCGCTATATGACCTGTGCAGTCGATGCGCCCCTAAACCACAATAACTAACTAATAAACCATGACAACAAACTTCTAGCCTATGTAACCAAACAGCAACCATACTCATCTCTAGTTCAACTGGCTAGTACCTGGCCACAACTTGGACCAAACGATCGTCGTTTGCCAGATGGCAAATGATGTGCCGTTTGTGTCTTAAAAGCTTCATATATTCTGATCCTTAGATGCTGATTGGCTGAATTTCTTACTTTGTGGTGCATGCAGATCTGCGAGCTGTCATCTGTATACTACGGTCTGAGTTTGGTCAGTCAGGGTTGAAGGGGATTGTATATATACATATTTTAAAGCTATTTAGATGCCTTTTTCAGGAAAAATGACCTGCTCTGAGGCTGTGCTATTATTTTTCATCTGTTCCATCTATTTTTTTTCTTGCATAGTGGTTCATTTTTTGGGAAAAAACATTTATATTTCTGGAATGGGAAGGAGGTCTATGCACCTGCGGTACCAGCCATGGCCGTATACAGGCACCAGTGAAATATATATGGACCATTCAAAAAAAATTTGATAGTTGTCAAGGAGATGTTTTCGTAGGAAGATATGCGCTATGCTTCTCCATCAAGTGTAGTAGCTTTTCTTGTGATTCACAACTTATTTTTTCCTAAATGGCCTGTACAGTTTTAGATATAGCCTGCTCATGCTAAACAGACAAGAGGGACCACTATGTCTAATCAAAGGATGTGGAAAGTGTGAAATGTGCATAGTTTACCAAGTGTGCCAAGTGCACATAGCTTAAATTTGGGTGACTGGCCTGCCATGAGGGTGAAATTCTTTATTCAAACTTTTTTGGCATGCAGACATGGCTAATCTTCAAAGCTATGTATCTGATCATTATGAAACCTCCACAAGATGATTGAACATGTCATAATTGTGTGAGGTTTCTATTTGTGGAATCCTCTGTGATGTCAATGTCCACCGTATTGAAAAATATTATGAACATACCTTACTCATACAAAATACTTCATGGAGGTGCATATGCCTTCTGCAGACAATTCAGCATGTGACACATATGTACCTATTAGGTTTTTACTTTTCTAGATTTTGTGGTATGTCCAAGGGGGAATTTTTAAAACTGAATTTCTTGCTTGCTGACATGACCAATGTCTGACATGACAAGTGCTGCCATTCAACTATTACAATTTATTTTAGGTATATGCCAATTGCCAAATTATTTCGGTTTGGACTTGTGTGACCCTGGATCAGACCAAAAGTTAACAAAATTTTCAAAGGAGAGTTTTTGTCTTACAGGCATGGCAAATTTAGCAAACTGGAATTATTGCAGTTTAAATTGTTCAAAAGTTAATTTTACCTCCAAAAGTCAACAAAGGAGGTTGGGGTGGGTCAGTTAGGTTGGATATGGAAGTTATGTCAAGACAGGTTAGGACAACCCAATGTGGTTTAGAGGGTTCTGAAAACCATCTCGACCACATTTATAGCCTGATGTGGCTGAGAGGGGTTGGAACATTATTGATGTCGTACTGCCGTTGGCCCGACAGAGTTTCGAAATTGATTGGGCGTTGTACTTTACCAACAGTATCAGGTTTTACCAGACGTGGATCCAGGAATTGTCATGAGGGGAAGCTTGTCTGGATGGGCGCCGCTGCGAATGTACCTGGAGGGGCACATTTTCCTTCTGAGGAGTGCCACTGGAGGGAAAAATGCTAGGGAGGCTGGTACACTCAGGCCTCCCAGAAGTGTCTTTTTGAATTATAAAGAGGGTTGCCTTCGCCCCTTCCCCTACGACCCGCCTTTTCACCCTACCCGCTCCGGCGACCATGGTTGGAGATCCCGAGTGTGTTCGTGTCCACCAGGTATCGATACTGGAGCACATGGTACATCACCGGGACGTACTACGACTTTTGGGGCCGGGCCTGATTGTATTTTTTTTCCGGGAATCGGGACGTTTTTTTCGGCGCTATGCACGATTCTTGGGATTCCAGGTCGGTTTCCCAGGCCCGGATTCGGGGTCCCCGCTGGATTTTTCTAAGACTGATTTATTCTTATATGGTCCTATTTTTATATGTATGCCTGGAGGGGACGAGTGGTCTAGGGGTAAGATGCTCGTATCACAATCGAAAGGTTGTGGGTTCGAGTCTCACCTGTCGCTTCTCTTCGCCCGCGACCAATCGGCGTGAGAGATTGGCGACGCTACATGACTCAACGGTCGACGTGTCGTAAAACCAATAACCAACCAGTTACATACTCTATGAACTCCAGTATGTTAGTTAAATAAGATCTTTTACATCAAAATCCATGTTGGATATCCCTTAAAAGGTTGTGCCTATCTAGACGAGCCTGAATATTCTGTTTGACCTGTTTTTTTTTTTAGTAGCTTACACACCATTGAGGTTAAACTGGTTGGTGTGTCATTTCCTACACACTTGGTATGTCCTTTTTTAAATTGGTACTTCATTTGCATTTTGCCAATCTTCAGGTACTACAGAATACTCCATAGAACCCATGAAAATGATACTAGGTGATTTTCCAATGATTAGCACACCCTGCTAAGATTTTAGCATATATATCATCTGGCCCAGAAGCTTTTTAGGTTTTATGTTCTGCAACTGTTTTTCTACAGCTTCTGTAGTTATTGTAAGATCCTCCAACCTATCACCTGCCATGGCATAACATTCAGCTCTTTCCAATGCACCAGAGTTCTCTTTGGTAAAGACTGATGAGAATTGTTTGCTTAGGGACTCCACTGTATCACAATCATTGACCACTATTTTGCCATCTGCCTCCAGTGGGCCTACACTACATTTTTTAGATTTAAGTTAGCTCTGGATAGAGATCTGGTCTGCAAAGGTCTTGGCAAAATGGGTTCGAGTTGCTTCACATGCTCGCTATTAACGCCTCCGGCTGGGATGGCCAGTTGGCAGCTGGCGAGGCAATGTCGAGGGTGCAGGCACCAGGAGGCCTTGTCCGCTATGTGGGTGTGTTAAAATCGCCCAGTCTAAATTGTGCTATAGAACTGTTATTTCTCGATTGGTAGGTGGGTTTCGGATCAGTGCAATAAGCTTGCACTTAGCACTGACTGATGCTGTAAAGCCTCCCCACCAACAATTCGAACAAATTTGTTTTCATAGTGGCAAACTCAAAATGTTCTTTGCAGAGTAAAATTTGCCCAGTAATTTACGTGCAGCAATGCATACATTAATAAATGTTACCTATGTGTCTCAAATATCTATGAAATGGTATGTGAATCCAGGCACAAAGTTGTCTTCATATTTTAATGCAAGAAAGCAGACAGACTACAACAAACATTTGGTTGATGTTGAATACCATTTACATACACATCAAGAAATACCTGGAGATAATTATATCAATATTATTACAACTATTTTGTAGTGGTGTATTTTACTTAGAACACGAACACCTGGATTTGGGTCAGAACACGTGGTTGTGTTGGATTGCAAACACTAGGTGTGTTGGTTCCTGAACATTTTAATCAATCAAATATATCTGCTACAGGAATGCTTTGTTGTATGACGAAACCTCATTTTTAGGTTTTGTGTGAAATTTTTGGATCATAATCCTCGACACATTTATGATCAGCAGCTCCATATGAGCTCAGCAGGGGTGGATATAGAACGTGCATTAGATAACCCATAGTGTTTATTATATTTGTTGTTTTTTTATTGAAGGTGCACTTGATCTGATCAAATAGTCAGGATGATGGCTTTATATGTACTAGTCCCTGAGGCAATGCTTGAAACCGGCCCACCAGTGGAAATTTCCTAGTGAAGGCTGGGGCAGATCTAGTAATATCATGAGGGCATTGGTCTGGATGGTCACTATTTTCTCCATGGGGCATCACTGCAAATGGGGTGTTTTTTTTTGTTTTTTTTTTGGGGGGGGGGACCATGTATCCATCCCTGATTGGGGAGGCAGCCCCTGTCATTGGTCATTGCACATTACTGCCATGCAGTGTTAAATTATTCGTAAAATAGGGTGGAATTTACCACTTTCTGAATATTCAATTCACATCCTTTCCCAAGAAGTATTGACATCCGGCTTCTTGATACATGCTTATGAAGTCTTCGTGGCTCCTTTGTAACAGTACCTTGTTTGTTAAGTATCATGATCATGCTCTCGATGAGGGATGGATGGGCGCTAAATGACCTACCGTGGTCGATACGCCCCTAAACCCCAATCATCATCATCGATAAGGGATGGTGATGCACAAACATTTTGCAAGGCAATTTCAGGTAAAGGGATTATCCATAATGTGATATGGCATACATCACCAGTGTATATAATATTTTTTCTCGCTATCCCGAATATAGCTCTTCCTAACATATGATCATCAAAACAACTGATGAAGGTACAACCATCGGCTCAAATTTAAGTCTGAAAGACATCAAAAGCATTTGAAATGACACTAATTCCAGGACAAATTTCGACATCCTACTCTGTTGGTTTCGACATCTCACACCTAACGAAAACCCATTATTTTAACACGGCGGTGCCGTATTACCGGGGGTGGGAGTTTGGTTGACCCTACTCTGATTGTTGACCTCGCATCGCCAATGGACCTAGCTGTCTCGTCATGATCTATCTGCAGAGCCTTGACGCGAACAAGCATCCTAAATGCCTGCCATTGAACGAAATAACCACTGGGCCTACATGACCGATGTAGTCGATGCGCCCTAAAGCCCTAATAACTAACTAACTAACGAAATAACCAAGTCGAAAGTCGTATATTTCAGGCGCGGATGGAGGATTTATCATGGGGAGGGCACATTTCCTCGGAGTTCCTTCGGCTAAAAAATTCATTGAACGGGAAGGGTGTGTGTGTGTGTGTGTGTGTGTGTGTGTGTGTGTGCGCGCGCGCGTGCGTGCGTGCGTGCGTGCGTGCGTGCGTGCGTGCGTGCGTGCGTGCGTGCGTGCGTGCGTGCGTGCGTGCGTGCGTGCGTGCGTGCGTGCGTGCGGCGTGCTCTAGCGCCCTTTCATCTCACAAAGGCACCTTTTTCTCTAAAAGGAGCGCCTTCTGCTGAAAAGTCCGCTCAGCGGGAGGGGGGGGGCGTGTGCACCTGAGCATTCAGAGCAGTGCCTATCCCGGACGGATGGGCGCCACCATTCCATAGGAGGGGCACACGCCTCCAGTGCCGCCCCCTCTGCATCCTCCCATGGTGTATTCGCGAACAAGACCCGCAAAGCCTCCCACACATTGGGGGATGGTTCAACTGTCTGTCTCCACGCGAAAGCACGGCGGCGATGATCGGCGATGGCGGCACCATCTGCGGCGAATGATGGCCGCAGACATTCCGACGTTTCTGATCTAGTCCTCCACGGACACAAACATCAGGCAACACGAACTAGTTAACTAACATTAAGTTGTTATGGCTTCTTCATCATCACCATCATTGCCCATCAGGTAGGCATAGTATCCTTCACATACGGCAATGCGTATTGGATGTGGACAGTTGTGGGGCATGTGTCAAATTTAACCCAAGTCCTGCCCAGTTAGCATGCCAATAGTGGGCCAGGTGGGGGTGGAATGTCCACTAATGCGGAGATGCAGCCGACATGTAACGTCGGGAAGATGCTGGGGTGCTGTTGGAACGATAGCGGCTCGCTGTCGTCTCGGGAGTGAGATGTTGGACGACGACCCGACGTCGGCTGGCCGCTATTGATTGGCCGAACTGAAGCCGACATATGTTGATATTCCAGGTTAGTTTGCCGAGAGCGGCCAGATGTCGGCATGGCGCTTACGAGATGCCGAGCTCGCCCCGAGACATGCCGACGGCGGGCCGACATCGGCATGTTTACTGGGTGTCCACCCCGGTGTCGTGTTCTTGGCGCCAGCTGGCTGAACATTTGACGCAAATCCAATTTGCGTCTTTCCTGAATGCTCTGCTCGCCGATCGCCGATGTGCGCCGGGAAGTGGGCGGGAACGGTGGTGCACCAGCACTCAGAAGCCGTCTGACGCTCGGCCGACTAGGTGGCAGGGACACTGCTGCTACTCGACCACGCCTTCGGGACGGCTGGCGGCAGCGACCTCGCTGGCGTGCTTCCTGCCCCCTGTGCTGCTCATGATCATGGCACCAGACGGAAGCCGAGATACAGGCTGGAAGGTGTTCTTTTCGCTCCTTCCAAAATGGCGTAATTGTTTTGTTGGCATGAATAAGTGCTAGGCAAAGGCCTCCTCCATTTTCCCCACTGTTTGAGCCGTGCAGGATGCTGGAGACGGCGGATGAATGACATCTCCGTGACCTGGCTCTTGACTAGTGGCGTCGGGCGTTGCCGGCTGGTCGCCAGTGTTAGTTCGATTTCAGTCTGCTGGAAGCAGCGAGCTGTAGCCCCCTCCCCTTTGGAAAGGTGGTATCCCTTCGGCCGGGGAAAGCACCCCTTCAGGGAGGCTAGGGTGCATCCTCCCCACCGTATGATTTGTTAGCCACAAACGCATCGTTGAGAAGCATGCTCCCTTTTTGGATGAAAAGGTGCCCCTTCGGTAAGCTTCAGTGTACCCCTCCCCCACTTATAAATTTGTTTCGCCGAAGGCATCACTTCGAGGAAATATGCTCCTTCCCCGGTTATAATTACTGGATCCGCCCCTGCTAAGTGCAACCTTGGCTTGAAATGCTCATCAAGTCCGTGTTCGAAATTAAACATACTTGTTTTGACAGGTCCAGATACGCGTGCCGTATTCTGAACACCGCTGTTGAGCTCAGGGAACGCATGGAAAATCGCCTGTTGTTTGCCGAACACTTGTAATCAAATAAAGGTGGTGTTTAGTACATTTGAGCCCAATAAAACATGATTGCACACAATCACAAGGCTTCACTATAGATGTTGTAAAACTGATTAGTATCCGCTAAAAATATCGGTGTAATTGCAAAAGAATATCAAAGGTCAGTTACTTAACGCTTTTCTTCAGCCGACCATCCTGGAAAACCTGAAAACTGCTCCCGTGGACTTCTGTTGATCCGTACACAAAAGGATCGGTACCGCTGCGCGATCGACACTTCGTTTTTCGATAGAGAAAGGTTGATTGTTTACAAATACCATCATATTTTTTGTTATTTACACGCCAAACCTGACTCGAGAGAAGTAAACAAGTAGTTGTTCGGGAAACAGAACGTGTTCGGATACCCACTCTTCCAGTAGGTACCAAGATACCTTGGTAGGTGCCTACATACTTCGTATAATGCTTGTTCTATTTTCAGATGCTCCGATGTGTAATTGTGCATAGTTAATGCACAATTGCACTGTAAGCAAGAGAAGAAAAAGACCCCCTGCTCACATCAAGCATGTACTCACAACCAATTACTAATCGGTAAGTTGAAGTCATTCACTGGTAAGTCCAGCAGTACTTCCACCATAAATGTGCAGACAGTAGTAACTAGCAGTGTCTCCTGAGCAGTATGCAGATCAGGGTTGGACAAGCAGTCTGGTCCTGGATCTTTGTTATCTAGGATGTTGTCCTCTATGGGAAACTATCCTCCGTTTTGATTTTTCTTACTGATAGGCTCAATGTTTAACAATGCAAATTTATTGGGGGGGGGTAATGATCAAAGCTTGCTGGAAGGTGCAAATTGGACATTCTGATGTGAGAACTTTAAAACAAAAATATTATCTCCAAATTAGATGGATCAGACATTTTCCGATGAACATCCAAGGTCCAAAAATATAAATCCAGCACTGGCACAGATGATGGTCAGCAGCTTCTTCCCTGGCAGTGTACAGATTACCAGCCAGCATAATCTCCTGAGCAGTGTACAGTCGATGGTGATCAGCAGCATCTCCTGGGCAGTGTACAGACAGCTGTGATCAGCAGCATCTCCTGGGCAGTGTACAGACAGCTGTGATCAGCAGCATCTCCTGGGCAGTGTACAGACAGCTGTGATCAGCAGCATCTCCTGGGCAGTGTACAGACAGCTGTGATCAGCAGTGTCTCCTGGGCAGTGTACAGACAGCTGTGATCAGCAGCATCTCCTGGGCAGTGTACAGACAGCTGTGATCAGCAGCATCTCCTGGGCAGTGTACAGACAGCTGTGATCAGCAGTGTCTCCTGGGCAGTGTACAGACAGCTGTGATCAGCAGCATCTCCTGGGCAGTGTACAGACAGCTGTGATCAGCAGCATCTCCTGGGCAGTGTACAGACAGCTGTGATCAGCAGTGTCTCCTGGGCAGTGTACAGACAGCTGTGATCAGCAGCATCTCCTGGGCAGTGTACAGACAGCTGTGATCAGCAGTGTCTCCTGGGCAGTGTACAGACAGCTGTGATCAGCAGCATCTCCTGGGCAGTGTACAGACAGCTGTGATCAGCAGCATCTCCTGGGCAGTGTACAGACAGCTGTGATCAGTAGTGTCTCCTGGGCAGTGTACAGACAGCTGTGATCAGCAGCATCTCCTGGGCAGTGTACAGACAGCTGTGATCAGCAGTGTCTCCTGGGCAGTGTACAGACAGCTGTGATCAGTAGTGTCTCCTGGGCAGTGTACAGACAGCTGTGATCAGCAGTGTCTCCTGGGCAGTGTACAGACAGCTGTGATCAGTAGTGTCTCCTGGGCAGTGCACAGACAGCTGTGATCAGCAGTGTCTCCTGGGCAGTGTACAGACAGCTGTGATCAGTAGTGTCTCCTGGGCAGTGTACAGACAGCTGTGATCAGCAGTGTCCCCTGGGCAGTGTACAGACAGCTGTGATCAGCAGTGTCTCCTGGGCAGTGTACAGACAGCTGTGATCAGCGGTGTCCCCTGGGCAATGTACAGACAGCTGTGATCAGCAGCGTCTCCCAAGCAGTGCACAGCTGGTGGTGACTAGTGGTGCTCCCCTGGCAGTGTCGTCTGGGCAGTGCACAGCCAGTGGTGACCAGCAGCATCTCCTAGACAGTGTGCAGTGGTGACCAGCAGCATCTCCTGGGTCATGTATCGATGGTGATGATTGGCAGTATTTCCCAGGCAATGTATAGACAGTGGTCACCAGCAGTATTCCTTCGTCAGTGTATAGATGGTGGTGACCATCAGTACTCTCCAGGCAGTTCACAGATGGTGGGAACTGGCAGTTTCTCCCAGACAGCGCACTGATGGTGGCCAGCAGTATACAGACGGTGGTTACCAACGGTACTCCCCTGGCAGTGTAGAGATGTGCTGACCAGCAGTGTCTCCGGGCAGTGTACAGACGGTGGTTACCAACGGTACTCCCCTGGCAGTGTAGAGATGTGCTGACCAGCAGTCTCCGGGCAGTGTACAGACGGTGGTGACCAACGGTACTCCCCTGTAGAGATGCGCTGACCAGCAGTGTCTCCGGGCAGTGTACAGACGGTGATGACCAACGGTACTCTCCTGGCAGTGTGGAGATGTGCTAACCAGCAGTGTCTCCGGGCAGTGTACAGACGGTGGTGACCAACGGTACTCCCCTGGAAGTGTGGAGATGTGCTGACCAGCAGTGTCTCCGGGCAGTGTACAGACGGTGGTGACCAACGGTACTCCCCTGGCAGTGTAGAGATGTGCTGACCAGCAGTGTCTCCGGGCAGTGTACAGACGGTGATGACCAACGGTACTCCCCTGGCAGTGTGGAGATGTGCTAACCAGCAGTGTCTCCGGGCAGTGTACAGACGGTGGTGACCAACGGTACTCCCCTGGCAGTGTAGAGATGTGCTGACCAGCAGTGTCTCCGGGCAGTGTACAGACGGTGATGACCAACGGTACTCCCCTGTAGAGATGTGCTGACCAGCAGTGTCTCCGGGCAGTATACAGACGGTGGTGACCAACGGTACTTCCCTGAAAGTGTGGAGATGTGCTGACCAGCAGTGTCTCCGGGCAGTGTACAGACGGTGGTGACCAACGGTACTCCCCTGTAGAGATGTGCTGGCCAGCAGTGTCTCCGGGCAGTATACAGACGGTGGTGACCAACGGTACTTCCCTGAAAGTGTGGAGATGTGCTGACCAGCAGTGTCTCCGGGCAGTGTACAGACGGTGGTGACCAACGGTACTCCCCTGTAGAGATGTGCTGACCAGCAGTCTCCGGGCAGTATACAGACGGTGGTGACCAACGGTACTCCCCTGGCAGTGTAGAGATGTGCTGACCAGCAGTGTCTCCGGGCAGTGTACAGACGGTGATGACCAACGGTACTCCCCTGGCAGTGTAGAGATGTGCTGACCAGCAGTGTCTCCGGGCAGTATACAGACGGTGGTGACCAACGGTACTCCCCTGGAAGTGTGGAGATGTGCTGACCAGCAGTGTCTCCGGGCAGTGTACAGACGGTGGTGACCAGCAGTGAACTGCCGGAGAACAACGGTGGCCGATCGTACGCCTTTTGGCTACTGGTGGGCGTGGTGCTGCTGGTAGCCGTGTTTAACCTGCTCATCACTCTAACTCTCATCAGCGTGCTACGCATCAGCATCGGAATGGGGAGCGTTCAGGTCAGATGGGAGAAAACAGACTGGTTGATAAGACACGTGCCACATATCGACTGTCCACTACATGGTTTGTGACACGGTCGGATGTTCGGGTGATACTTCTAGTGCAGGGGTGCAAAACAAGACCAAGTACCTGTATGATGCATGCAAATCGCAGTATTATGATGATGGTCTATGTTACCACTTTGAGATCCGGCGGACGAGTACTGTTCGTTCCTTTATTAAATTAATCACCAACAGGATATACTCGATAACAGGCAAACTTGTTGACATGCGCACGAGGCACCGCAAACAGCTGTTGTGTGTGTGTCGAGCAAAACATTTACGTGGAGTAATATTCGAAATTAATTGTACGCAGTGTACAATTTTGACCGAATGCAAGTTGCTCATGACAAATCGTGCTGAAATATGCGTGCAGCGAGCTGTCATTTTGAAGTGGCTCAGGAAGTGACCATAGGCCATTGAAAGGGAAAGGGCCATGGAATTTACGTACCTAGTCAATCCCAGGGAAAGGGGGATTGACGTACCTAGCTTTCTCAAAACATGTCGTCGATACGGTGACTTTTGGATCGACGCCCGCCTTCGGGTCATCATGAAGGCCGTGTATTTTGACGGATTTAGACAATCCCCGCCCTATCGACCATGATTTCAAACGACCAAAGGCACCCTCAATAATCTGTCACATGGGGAAGGGGAATTTGTAGGTATATTTTTGCATCTTCAGTATACATAATGCAGCAGTATTCAATGCCCTGAGTGACACCTAGCCGAATAATCAGTGTAAATGGCATCCATCTGATTCCCGTCCTATTTGGCACCCCACGCTGTTTTCAAATAAATTGTTAGGTTGTTGGCACAGGAGCGCCGTGGCACAGTCATGCTGCTGCTCGCACTTAACCGGTGATACGTGACCATACAACCAGTCGTAAATGTAAGATTCGAAGATTCGGTGTTGTGTTGAGAAACGTTTATGATGGCATTACTGAATAGTTATTTGAGTTCATAAATTAGAAGTGATGGTGCGTCAGTCGTTCACTGTTCAGTATATCGACTGCCTATTTTTCATCCATTTTAATTACCTGAAGGTATTTTAAATAATAAACGCACCTCTAACCCTCATTACTAGATTATTAACTTATATATATCATCCTCGGGTTGGGTTTTCTGTGCAGTTTGCACTTTATATTTAGGTTGCTACTTGGCAGATCACCTGTGCTTGATTGGGCTAATCTGGACTGCTCGTGATTGACCTATGCCATTCACCCCAGGTGGTTGAAGGCGGGATGGCGCTGCCGGGTACTATCGACATGGACAGGCTCTACAAGCCGGACGGCGTCTTCATCGGCTTCCTTGACGAACCTATCTCCATCAACGGCGACGGCGAGGCGGTGGATCTCCTGGTGGGTGGTCTAGTCTGGCAAATCAAGGGCAGTTGCACTCCTGCCTGTAGACTGCTGAAAATTCAAATGAGTTTAGATAGCATCAGCCGTTGCCGAACATCAGCGCGCTGTCGCACCTGGCGGGAGGTAACACCCGACGCTTATTCCTTTGCGAGTATATCCGCTGTCAGGTTTGAAGGTGTCTGCAGTCTAGCATTCAAAGTGTGTCCGATGTTGTGAGAATGTCCGGTGTTGTGAAGGCTTCCGCTATTTGGTGTTGTATGTCCGCGACTCCGATGTGGTATTGTATGTCCGGTGTTGCCAAGTTGCCTGCTGTCGGGTGTTATGTGTCCGTTGCCTGGTGTGGCGGGTCTACTGTCTATTGTGGCATGTCCGCTGTCTAGTGTTGAATGCCCACCGTCCAGTTTCGTGCGTCCGCTATCTGGTGTTGTGCGTCCACTATGCGGGGTTGAGTGTTCCCGTTGTCGGCAGGTGTCGGCGCGGTCGGGAGCCGGCCCGGACGACCCGGCCACTCGCCGTTTGTCGCTGACCCACGGCGCCGTGGCAATTCAGGGCGTGACGAGAGCCGGCATTTCGCTGCCCGGCGCCGTGCCCTTCTTTAACACGGCGTACCCCAACTTCGGCCTGCCCACCGGCGTACGCAGTCTGCGCGTTCGAGACGTGCGCACCCGCCGCGTCGTCAGCCCGGTGGACAGCCCGCTCAAGCTGACGTCGGCGTCGCAGACGCAGCTGCGCGGCGCCGAGGGCACCCACATCGACGGCAAGGAGATCGTGCTGTCCGCCGGCCAGGACCTGCTGCTCAAGTCTGTCAACGGCTCCGTGGTGCTGCACGGCGCCGCCGGAGTCCGGCTGGACGTGCGCGGTGTGCCGTGGGCGCAGGGCCGCGCCAGCGACACCACGCGCGCCGAGTACAGACTCTGCGCCTGCATGCCCGAGGGCCGCCTCTTCCGCATCCCGGTGCCGCGCGATAACGAGGACCGGTCGCCGACGGAGCGCGTCACCTGCGCCAACGCCGCGCTGCACGGCGAGAACAACCCGTGCGTCTGAGCGCGCCTCACGTGCGCTGCCGTCGGGCCTGGGCTCTGCTGGCCGTCACGGGCTCTGTATCAGGTGTGCTGCCCGTCACGGACTGCAGGGAGAGTGAGGCCCGCTGGCTGGTGAGGACTGGTGGTCTGAGGTGCGTTGTTAGTAACGGGCTGAATGCTCCGCAGTCACAGGGTCCACTGAGCGGCCGGGACGCATCGCCGACAGTTCGCTGATTTGAATACTGTTGGGCCCTCACAGATCTGACGGCACGTCCAGTGCCTGTGCGAGGAGGGGACGAGTGGTCTAGGGGTAAGATGCTCGTCTCACAATCGAAAGGTTGTGGGTTCGAGTCTCACCTGTCGCTACTCTTCGCCCGCGACCAATCGGCGTGAGAGATTGGCGACGCTACACGACTCAACGGTCGACGTGTCGTAAAACCAATAACCAACCAACCAACCAACCACCAACCTGTGCGAGGATGCACTTCACTGGCAGCGCTCAGTGCCGCTTGAAGTTGAGTTATGTCCAGTCATGACAGCCTGATGTAGGCCAGTGCAAATGTGCTGCCTCCACCGACACCTCTGGTTGGCTATCATATCCCAGTGTTCCAGAGCAAGCACGGCGTCCAGACAAAAATGGAGCAAGCATATCCCCGCGATGCAGCATGACGTACCCCGGTTGTTTGCTTACCTTATCGTCATAAGCAGTTCTAACATTCGTCAGTCGCCAATGCATGCTGATGCTTGTATGTAGACATGATCTCTCATACACTCGGATCTACCTTATAGCATTCTTTCAGATGGTTTTGCGATCCCGGCGGTGCTGTCTCCGTATTTGAAGTTACTTTTGCATTCTCCCCCACTTGGAAGCGATTACGGGTAATTTTATTCTCCATCCGCTATCCGGGTGTAAATTAAATAATGTGCCGCCGGTCATAGCCCGTGCTTGAATTTAATTCAATTCTGTTAGATCAAAGGGCATGGACGGCCTTTTTAATTAATACACCCGATCAAAAATCAACATCTTAGGATAGAAAAGTGAGGAAAAGACGTAGCGATATTCAGAAATAAGGTAAAAAGCACATGTTTGATACTGCGTCTTGGTACCGTGCTCCTTGGCCCATCATCCTCCAATTAGCCGACTGCCTAGTTGCTACACAGCTTACGGTCGTAAGTGGAACCTTCATATAAATGTCCCATCTGTAGCCACGGATGCTACTGTGATGTCCTGGAATGCCGCAGGTGCGATCGTGGAACAACAAAAACACGCCGAGCATGTGAGACAATCGAGATAAAGATGGAAAACGGCAACCACCCTGTACAAAGATTCGAGGTTTTCCCATATGAAATACCCGCTAAGTTAGCCAAATCATACGGACGACGGAAAATATACTTATCCACAACAAAAGAACATTCGACCATGTTCTGTTCTGGAATGACTATCGAAAGAGATTGCGAGCTTGTTTTACCACAACTGGCCATTTGAGCACTCCGAAACTTATATTTATTCGATTGAAACTGTTTTCAGCGGTTTCATGAACATCAGTTCATGGTGTAATGCATGTTTATGTGGAGAACATATTGTATATCCTAGTACACTTTTAAAAGAACAATGGACGGCCCCTTTAACTAAAGGATGCTGCATTTACGTGCTGCTCGTACAATGTGTGCTGATGTTTTAAATGTAGTTAGTCTTCCCTAGTGCAGCCCACCGTCAGTTGTAACGATAATCAATATGCCGCTAGTCACCAGTGCAACCAAATGTGAGTGCTAATGGCACTAGTCTGTCCCTAGTCATAAGAATAACCCGCGGTCAATCGTAGACAACCTGATTGTTCCCAATCGACCGTGTAACCCATGGTATGTTCTAACGGCAACCAGTGTGTACCCAGTCACGATGGCAAGCATATGCACCAAAACCACAAGTTCAACTTGATCGCTTTGTTTGTGTTTTGTTCACACACGAAAGGAGTTGCATTTTTGGTGACCTGACAACTACGGACTTCTTCGGCTTACAGATTACGCAAACTGATCCACGAATATTTCAGCCTCAAGGCTAAAACAATGCGCTAAAGGCGACTAAAGATCCGCCTGATGTCAATACCTTTAAAATTGGACTTCCTACTGGACAAATGTGGTACCAAAACGTTTTGATTGATTGCCCAGTTAAATTGCGATGTGTCAATCGCGATGCGTGGTCATCGGGTTAGGCTCTTGGCCAGCTCGATTTGAACCATAAACGTCGCGAGGCCGCCTCGATTTTGCGCACCCTTTCATGCTGTTTTGTTTTGAAGTAGTAAACATAAACATATGTTTCTTTCTATGAAGACAACCAAAGGGTGCGCAAGATCACTGTGTCTCACCCCATTTATGATGTAGATTGGTATTCATCCATATACACATGTTGCACCGTTATCAATGTTTGTAATAATCATATGTTGGTTTGTTGGCGTAGTTTTATTGTAACGTGAGATTGTTTGGCGACATGAAAGGTGCCAGAACGTGAAATATATATATATATATATATATATATATATATATATATATATATATATATATATATATATATATATATGTGTGTGTGTGTGTGTGTGTGTGTGTGCGCACGCGCGTGTGTGTGCGTGTTGATGTTTATGCCAAATCCTGAACAGATGCTGTTGACGTACTGTTGCTATAGGTAAATAGGTTCTATTGACGCGTGGGCGTCATCTTGCCCACACTTGTCACCCATGCTGTTAGATGTCAATTGTGTTGATGGAGTGTTGAAAATACACAACGCATGGGTCAGAACCTCGTTGCTATCGTACCTTGCGGGATTACGGGTGAGGATCGTGCTGAGTGGGGCTAGCGCTGTCAAAATTATATATATATATATATATATATATATATATATATATATATATATAAATATAATATATATATATATATATATATATATATATATATAAAATAGCGAATGAGACTAGGCCCGTGTTCTAGTGGTCCCACGGGTTATTTTCAGATCACCATAACAGGACCAGGACAGATTCATCCACCACGCCAGACACCCTTACGAATTGCATCCACTGATATTTCCTCTCGCGCTATTATCTACCAACACTTCGGTGCACGTGTTTTAGTGAAAATATTTAAAGCATGCTTTGCGCGGAAAGAAATAGCCTGTGGCAAAAACAATCTTAAGTAGATGTGACTTCTACTTTCACCCATGAGGTCCTTCGTCATCACTGCAGCCCGCCCGGCCCGTCTCTTGACCCCACGCTTAAGAACATGTGGTTGGAAGCCGTAGGAAGCTATGAAGATTTCACACGAACGCCGGAGGGCCTGGCACATAACGTGAGCTGGAGTGGAGACAGATTCCTTCCCAAAATCTCTGAAGCTAAAAACAATTTGTAGTGGATATTACGGCTGTAGTGAACTCTAGCATATATTTGATGATCCCAGGTCAATGACTTCAGAATGGAATCGCATCGAAATCGGTTGCCACCCCTCGCCCCGCACCGACGAAACCGGCATGGCCTCGGAAGCTACGCGGCCGGTCAGTCGACTTTTCACTCACCCCTCCCGCAGTTCCTATATTTTCCGACGGATTTCAAAAAAATATTCTTACGTAAGATGTGCTCGTAAATTTGCTACGTAGTCACACTATTGAATTGCAATATCTACGCCCGCTGATTACATATCAGAGAAACATGAGGGACAGGCGGATTCCCCTCCGGTCCCCGTGTTAAAGCAGACACACGACCTAAGGCCACAACTTTCTGGGAACTGGTTGATTATTTGGGCTGAAGGGTACTTGAACTGCTAGTGGTTATCTGGTGCCCAAACCTCCCGACAAATTGTAACAAAGTCAACTTCGGACTCCTTTGAATGCGTTTGGCAGCCTAGTCGCAATTGCTCCCATGTATTCTGAGATCCGCGCTCCGATTGGATCCCAGACATTCGGCCGGCACCTGCCGGCGCGGTGATCTCAGCAGTTGACGCCACGGGCCGCGGCGGCGACGAATAGTATGCCAAGTTAACATCCGATGATGGCGTGCCGACGGCCAGCCGGCGATGGATGCTGTGTCATTGCGACATAACGCAGCCGGGTGCCATCACTGTGACGCCCGAGTCACCATTGTACCATGCGGCACATGTAGGGCAAGGAGGTTGGTCAGTGCCACGACCGGACCCCTCCCCTCGCGGTGTGGTTCAATAGGTGATGCCGGCCCAGTGACGACAGGCAGGGTGTTGGCTGGGCCAGTTCTTCCCATGAGCGGACTGGCACACTTCTCGTGTGCGCGGCTCGGTCCCAGACGCGACTGGACGGTCGATGCGGTATGATGTAGCTGAGAGACGTGCAAACGCTGTCCATCATTGTCAGTCACGATTTCCTGTTGATTTGGAGGCACGAACTTTTGTTGATTTTGTTGTCACTGTTGAAACTATCTCACAAGTTGTCGCCGCACTGATCACAAGGAATCTGCCCGATCAAATACAAGAGTATAAGCGGCTGTTGCTTTGAGGAGCGGTTCGATTTGAGAACTTGTTGGTTTGGAGAAGCTATTGGATTTGAGAACCAGTTGTCGCACACAAGAGGAAAAACCATAGACCATCACTCACAGACAAACTGAGAACTTGCCTACAAAATAAAACACCACCAAGATTGCTAAACAGTGCAACAACACCAATGTTCTAGATCATCTGTTACGGGCTGAGCCACCCAAGCTTAAAGTGGCACGTTCGTCAATAAAATACAACTTAAGCATTCAGCATAGTTGCTCTCATGTTATATACGACGCCAAGCCACCAGGCGGCATCCATCAGTTTCCAAGCAGAAACGGACCCAAACATGGTAATTATTGTCAGTCAATATGTCAGATCCTCCGTATGGTTACGCAACCTGGAAGCATCCGGTAAATCAGGAGTTAGTTAGTTAGTTAGATATTTGGGTTTAAAGGGCGCAACGACTGCAATGGTCATATAGCGCCCACCGGTAAATCAGGAGTCGACATCCCCTCCATATGAGGAACTCTGTGTGTTTGTCGAACTGTGAAGCAAGCTTATGTACAGTCATGTTTATTGGCCACATGGCAGTTTTTTTAAAGGTATTTAGACTTCATATGACAGATGATCTTGTCCATGTAAATGAGCATCAAGAGCCTAAAACTGCACCAACACCAAGTACTCGCTAATTAAGATACTGACACTTCGTCGATAGTTCAGGCATACAATGCACCAGCATGTCACGCCCTCAAAACCATAATAAAAGTACAGTAATACGAGCATCGACAATGTACAATGAAAATGGACATTTCGCATGATCGCGGGGCGTTTCAGTAGACACCCAAGTGGCAGCTGAGAGCGAAAAATTATACGCGCAAGTGAGAATCCTCGTCGCTTGCACCCTCAGGCTGGCACAAGTTATTCGGAAACGCATACCTTCAGTGTGGGGCGAGGGACTCGAACACGTACACTTCTAGTACAGCGAGAACGACTCAGGCACGTACACCTCCAGCGTGGCGCGAGCGACTCAGGCACGTACACCTCCAGTGTAGTGCGAGCGACTCAGGCACGTACACCTCCAGTGCAGTGCGAGCGACTCAGGCACGTACACCTCCAGTGTAGTGCGAGCGACTCAGGCACGTACACCTCCAGTGTAGTGCGAGCGACTCAGGCACGTACACCTCCAGTGCAGTGCGAGCGACTCAGGCACGTACACCTCCAGCGTGGCGCGAGCGACTCAGGCACGTACACCTCCAGTGTAGTGCGAGCGACTCAGGCACGTACACCTCCAGTGTAGTGCGAGCGACTCAGGCACGTACACCTCCAGTGTAGTGCGAGCGACTCAGGCACGTACACCTCCAGCGTGGCGCGAGCGACTCAGGCACGTACACCTCCAGCGTGGCGCGAGCGACTCAGGCACGTACACCTTCAGTGCAGTGCGAGCGACTCAGGCAGTACACCTTCAGTGTAGTGCGAGCGACTCAGGCACGTACACCTTCAGTGCAGTGCGAGCGACTCAGGCACGTACACCTCCAGCGTGGCGCGAGCGACTCAGGCACGTACACCTTCAGTGTAGTGCGAGCGACTCAGGCACGTACACCTTCAGTGCAGTGCGAGCGACTCAGGCACGTACACCTCCAGCGTGGCGCGAGCGACTCAGGCACGTACACCTCCAGTGTAGTGCGAGCGACTCAGGCACGTACACCTCCAGCGTGGCGCGAGCGACTCAGGCACGTACACCTCCAGTGCAGTGCGAGCGACTCAGACACGCATACCTCCACAGTTGGGCGCGAGCGGGTCACAAGAAGCATACCACACCCACCTACATACAAACACACAAATCCGCAGGACACACAAACCTTACCACCCGTTCGCCCGGGGACGCAGTCAGTTGTCGCCCATGTCCATGTCGTCGTCTTCGTTAATATCGCCAGTTTCACCCTCCTTGCGTTCGGGAGGCTTCTCGTAGGCCTTCTCCAGAGGAGACACAACGATGCCGTCCCAGACGCTCATGTCCGTAGCGATACCTGTCGGATCGATCAGGTGTGATCAGTGTCAGGCAGCCTCCGTGGTGATACCTGTCGGGCCGATCAGATGTGATCAGTGTCGGGCGGTCTCCGTGGCGATACCTGTTGGACCGATCAGATGTGATCAGTGTCAGGCGGTCTCCGTGGCGATACCTGTTGGACCGATCAGATGTGATCAGTGTCAGGCGGTCTCCGTGGCGATACCTGTTGGACCGATCAGATGTCATCAGTGTCGGACAGTCTCTGTGGCGAAACTTGTCGGGCCGATCAGATGTGATCAGTGTCGGGCGGTCTCCGTGACGATACCTGTCGGGCCGATCAGATGTGATCAGTGTCGGGCGGTCTCCGTGGCGATACCTGTCGGGCCGATCAGATGTAATCAGTGTCGGGTAGTAGCCTCCGGGCCAATACAACTGCAACCGCTGCAGCCCGCTATCTTCAGGGACAAATGGTGACTTGGATCGGTCCAGAATTGCCGGCGAGGGAGAGAGTAACCAGAGGCACACTGGCAACCCCGGTTATCGGTCGCCTGTCAGGATTAGCCACGCCCGTGGCCATCGAACAGCACGACCGACAACTTTCAATAAAGCAGGAATACTTCCAAATTGAGCGACAATCGTCTCGGCGTAACAGATGCATCAGATGCATCAAATGCCATACAGTATGCACATTGTACGATGGTGCACCAACGTGCATAAAAGTCGCGTGGATTAGGCGTTGCGCACTTGCCGCTGAGCATACCGTCTGAGCACCAGGCAGCAAACGTCACAAAACACACGAACTAGGGCGAGTAGCCACAGGACGCGGCCACTTCCCGGCCGAGTAGCTATAATCGCAGCGGGCGGCGTGGCGGTGCGACTCACTCGAGTTTCCCTCCAGTCCGATGACCTGTTTGCAGCCGCCGTGCGAGAGCACACGAAGCAGGGTCTGCGCCGTCAGACACACCATGTCCTGCTGCTCCAGCGTCATGGCCGTGTGCACTCGGATGTTGCCGCCCTCGCACGGGTCGGCGATACCTGTGGCAGGTAACAACACGGCTGCCGTCATCTGCCCCCAGTACGGTGGCTACCAACACCAGCCACCAACTCTCCCGCAGTCCAAATTCACGATATACCGGGGAACGAGTGGTCTAGGGGTAAGATGCTCGTCTCACAATCGAAAGGTTGTGGGTTCGAGTCTCACCTGTCGCTACTCTTCGCCCGCGACCAATCGGCGTGAGAGATTGGCGACGCTACATGACTCAACGGTCGACGTGTCGTAAAACCAATAACCAACCAATCACGATATACAATTATCTTGTAAACCAAATAAATCGTATAACTCGTTATTCCGTGTGTTCAGTCCGTCTGCAATTCAACGTGGTAAAAGCGATTTACTGATGAGATGGCGCGGAAGTCCCCGGCGCCCACGTTTAGATCCGCATACGTAGCTCCAGTGCCCTGTGCGAATCCGCACCAATCTAGTGCGCGGTTTCACTCACCTGCCGACCCCAGGCCCAAGTCATCCCATACCCCAGTGCCACGTACCTGCCGACTCAAGGCCCAGATCACCCCATACCCTAATGTAGCGCATCTGCCGACCCCGGCCCGGGTCACGTACCTGCCGAGCCGGGCAAGAAGAGACCGGCGCCGAGCAGCTGCAGGGATCGGCGGTACGCCTGGTGCACCGACATCGCCTGGTGGCTGGGGTTGTTCATGATGGCGTAGTGTGCCTGCCAATACGACAGGACAACTGGTAACCTCCGGCCCTATCCGGAATATATAATTACGGTGGGCATTAATATGAATGTGACTCTATTTAAACCCTCGGGTTCATGACAACAACGATCTATACACGATATTCGTCAGCATCAAGAGTCCGTTTTTGTTGATGCATAGCATGTTCTTAAAATCATATTCTAATTTGTTGCATCAGTTGTGCACAATGTCTAAAGCGTATCCATTATCGGTGACCAAGGTGCCGTAACAGGCATAAAACTACATGTTAATAAATAAATATGCTACCATAGACTTACGCTCCGAACAAATATCATTCTCAGTGGATTGGATTGGAGTGTGGCTTTACGACGCACTCAGCAGCTGAGGCCATATGGCGTCGCCTGCCTCTCACCCTGCCAGGAAGGGCGGACACCGCGAGGAATCCTCAGTGGGTAAACAAAAGTTATATATGGCGGTCAGGATAGGCAAATGCAGGGCAGGTGCTATGGAGTGACTAAACATGACTGATCAATATATACTCTAGTCGTTTAAAATGATTCGGCGACTATTCAAAAAATGCTCAAGAAGTTACAAGCCAGGTTCCAAGGACAGGGGATAGGACAGAACAAACGTGGCCAGGACGACCCTTACCAGCAAATCGAGCATCCACGGCGACAGCGGTTCGAACCCCTCGAATCTGTTCTTCAGGTCTCGCAGCAATCGAATTAACACCTTAATCGACGAATGGTGGGCATTCTCTTCGAACCATCGACTGAAACGACCACGCCGCGTTAGCCACACGACCACGCCCCGTCGACCAACCCAACACGCCCTGTCAGTTACACGGCCACGCCCCGTCAGCCAAACGCGACGTCCACCAGAAGACGTCGCGGAGACAAGTGCAAATTTCAGACCAGTGCTTGATGACTGCTGTGGACGACTATGTTGCTGTGCTGTTGATGTGTTGTGAAAAACGACACAAGGGAAAGCAATGCAAGCGATGTTTCTCCACATTGACTATTTATTGGCAAGATAGTCTCATGATGTTTTTGATGATTCATTGACTGTACGCTGTGGGGGATAGGAGTTGTGTGTTTTAGCGCACAGTGATTATATTGATCATTTTTCGCCCATGAGTGGTGCCTTTGCGTGAGCTTAGTCGATATTTTAGCATCTGGCCTCAGTAGCTTGTCCCTTTCCCAGTAGTCGAGTAATGCTAGATTTTGAGCACAAGATTCCGGCACCGTTAGATCCTACACGCCCGTTTCTTAGGCACGTAACTCAATTATACAAACCATGTCATTGCCTACTGGCAGAGGTGCAGTTCAGGGGCGGGGCCCGGAGCCACCTCCCCTCAGCAACGAAAAATACACTAGATTAAACAAGAAATTTCGAGATTTTCACCACTCAAAACACAAAATTTTTGGTTTTTTTCCTTTCCTCACCTTTATTTTTTGCCCCCCCCCCCTTAGGAAAATCCTGGCCGCGCCACTGCCTACTGGTATTTCAAGCCATTCATTTTGGTACTATGCAGCATGATCAAAAATAACATGTGGCTCAGTTCATGGGCCGGCTGACTAAGAGGCGAGAAAATACGTATCAAAGCGACGAAACAGCCACATTGGTCACGATGTCACGGACACCTCACGATATTGCTACTGGGTACATTTGAAATGCCATATAATCCCGGGATATAGCAGTAAATTTCAGGCTATTTAATGAGAACAGGATGAGCCGAAAATCAATACACACCAAAAACTTGTGCTGCAATCTCTGAACCTTACCCAGGTAGCTGCTCCGGTCCAGATTACACCGCAGCATTTAATATCCACCCCAGCTGATGCGCATAAGATCATCCAATCTGGCCTCGGCCTATGCTCACTTATGACCAAGAAACCAAAGACCAATAACGAATATTTTGAATAGTTTCCCCACCCCTACAATCGCTGCTGGTCTTTGGACGCATTTGTATGGCCGCCAGGTGGCTCATCTGTGGCAAGTGGCCGCCAGGTGGCTCACCTATATTGGATGGCAAACAGATGGCTCGTCTGCGTCGAATGATCGCCATGGTGGCCCAGCTGTGTTCGATGGCTGCTAGGTGGTTCACCTGAACCCGCCAGGTGGTTCACCTGAATCCGCCACCAGGTGGCTCACCTGTGTCGGATGGCCGCCAGGTGGCTCTGCAAGATCTTCTGGTCAAGGTGCAGCTCAGGGTCGAGTTTACGCAAGTTCTGATGCACCGTGGTGACCAGCACGCGCACTGTCGCTTCGCTGTTGCTGATCTCGAAGCCACGATCGTTAGGAAGCATGGCCATCACCAGCACTGCAATGGTAGGGAACACGTTAGAAGAACAATAGTAGAAAAACAACAAAAACAACTGGTGATGACTCAGGTATCAATTGATTGTGGTTCTGCACCGCATCAGTGACATCAAACATGCATGAATAATGTTGCTCGAATTCGGAGCGCTAATTTTGGCCGATACACGAGGTTACCGGCTTATCGCTAAAATATGTGTCAATCGAAAGACAGTATTTCTAGACAAATAGCCTCTCCCCCCCCCCACCCCCCTGGTGGCGATGGATTCGAATTCGCTAGCAGCGGGCGCACGGAAAAACATCCGAGAGTCATCAACAGTCAATTGAAAATGAATACAACGGAAAACTGAAAGTTCGCATTATAATAAAAACAGCTGGAAAGCTCAGGATCACTTGTATGCAATTTAAGCAGTCCAGCACACAAGATTGCCTGCCATGTCCCTATTCAACTTCCTATAGGAAATGCAGAACAGTATTTACTTCCAATTAGAAGTATTCCTTCCACCTAGCATTTCTGTGTGAGCAACCACTCGTCAACGCCGACTAGTGTTTAAGTGTGTACATGATGTGGATATCTTCTGCTCACAGGCATCCAGCCACGGCTATGTCACTCTGGGCTATCAACTTTCACCATTACCCTTAGCCATGCAAATGAACTCTACGTGCATGAAGTAGCCCCCCCCCACCCATGAAGTTAGTGAAACGAACGAAGTAGCCGTCAGTGGCATGCGTTCGGTGGCCGACAGTGAAGCGAGTATTCACCGTCTGCAGGCTCTTGCTGTTTGAGCTCGTCAGTGACTTGGTTGCCCAGCGCCTCCACGGCCTCCCTGGTGGGCAGCGTCTTCAGGATGACAACGATGTCGGCCACGTTGTGGTTGGTACGCATTGTGCCCTTCTTGTAGCTGCCCACCTGGCGGTGCTCTTCTATCTGCTGCAGACGACACGTGCGGCGTTAACTCCCGTCAAACCCTCCCGGATAACACGGCGACCTGCTGCAACAGCCCGGCCTTATCCAACACCTTTTATGTTACATGTTAGCGACCAACAACCGTAGACGAGTCTTCGGCGTCTATCATCACTGGCTGTGGATTTAGTACGCCGAATTCGATTGCAAACGCCCTTCCATGCGTTCTTGCTATCTGTATCCGAATGATACAGATCATAGTACCCTTGAAGTTATGCAGCAACTAAGTTGAGTTCCTCTGCAAAGGCACACAAAGCTGCAATGGTGACTCCCTAGGGTTGTCAGAATGCCCATCTGTGGATGTATCAAAGTCTTCTCTCTCTCTCTCCCTCTCTCTCCGCATTTCTTTGGGATATAGGGGGGTAAGTTTGTTTTTACCATGCTAAGAATTATACAATGTACTCGTATACATACTAATGACTACGGCACACACACATAGCATGATTTGAAATCTTCGTAGGACTGATCACGTGTTGAGATGATTAAGTGAACAGAAAAAGAAACGGAACATGGTGACAACTCACCTGCGACCACTTGATCATACATTGCTGCCACTGGCCTTGATCATTGGCCGCCCCGCCAGCGCGCTCAGAGGCTCTCACGTGAACACGTATTCTGGGGAAACAAAGTCTGCACAAAGAAGACTCGCTAGCCCCTCTCAAACTTGTGACAGTGTTCAGACAAGGCAGGCGTGCCGGCGATTCTCAGCACTCACGCAAGCGTCGAATGTGCCGGGGGTGACAATGAGCGTGTCCAGCAGGGTGGAGATCTTAGTGACCAGGTTCAGCACGGCCGTCTGTTCGGTTGGACTAGGCGACAGGTCTGTGTTTCGCTTCAGCAGCGCCTATAAAACAAGATGCGATACGACATAAGCTATAATACCATGAAAGATGACGTTGTTCAGGTATTATCAGCCTAAAAGCAGTACAATATAGCATAGCACAAGTAGCACAATCCGCGTGTCATAGCCCAGGACAATCTATGCTCTACTGTGTCAGTTGAGCAATTTGTTTTTGCTGTGTTCGTCCAGCGGGACCAGTGTACATAATAAACTTACACATTTCAGTGCGTAGTGTCTTTGGTATCGTCCGCATCACTTAAATACGTACTGTTGGTTAGCATAGTTTACTTTTGTGACTCATCTTAATGCAACAGCATGTGAATACACATCAAATAAGTGGTTGTCCCCATAAAAAAGATGCGCAGGCGCCCACGCCCACGCACACACACACATGCATGCACACACACACACATATATATATATACATATATATATATATATATACACACATACACATGCACACACACACACACACACACACACACATATATATATATATATATATTATGTTCTTAAAATCGTTCTACCCCAATTTTTTAAACAGCTGAAACCTGGCTCCAAACAAATAGTGCGACTGGTGCAGACGACTACCAGACAGGCTCTACATAAGTATGCGGTGGTTCTGCCGGCGGGCGACTGGCCGGGTGGTGGCCGGACGACAGCAGAAGTGGCTCTGTCGGCGTGTCCGACGCAGTCCACATGGCGCACGTGGTGGTGCCGGCGGCCAGCCGGCCCTGCCACATCGGGTCATGTTTGTGTTACTGCCGGACACCGCGGCCGCTAACGTAAACAGCGCCGTGACAGCACCCAGCAAGGGGCGCCTCGCGCTGAAGGCCCCGCTGCCCATCCGGAGAGAGCGAGGGCGAGTCGGTCACACACAAAGGCGGTGCGCCGATGGGGCAGTGGTAGCTGGCCGTGGCGTCACCAGCCGGCAGCGAGTGGTGCTCAAGCAGCTGGTGCGCAGACGCACGCGGCTAGTGTATACATCGTGACAAGGTGAGTGGACGAGTCCGTCCCACATACGTCACGACGGTGCGTTCCGCCCGTCACACACCTGCTGAAACGCCGTCTCGTCCGCCACCGGCTTGACTCGCTGGAAGGCGGCTTCGCACAGGTAGATGTCGAACGGCAGCCGCGGCACGAATGTCTTCATCTTGTAGCCGCCGCGGCCCATCCTGGGGCCGCCTCGACCTCTGGCTCCTCCGCGCATCTGAGGCGCACACGACGGTCAGCGTGGTCGACGCCTGGCGCAGCCGTGGACCGGCACGCTGACCGGCCGACAGCACGGCGCCGCGCTGACCGGCGCACCTGACACCGACCGGCGCCGCCGCGCCACCAACAAATGATGGCCGTGCCATCGCATAGCACGCCGCCGCCCTCCGACCACGTGGAGGCCAGTAAACAAACAGAACAGTCCGGCCAGACCACGTACAGTGCCGACACATGCACCCCTGACTAAGGTAACGGTCAGCACGGACGTGGCTCCATGCAATGCCATATACACCTGGCACGTCACATGAGCTTGCGAATAGATACAGGCACACTAATTATTATAATAGAAAGAGAAATCTCAAAATTTTCAGTAGACTGCTAATCATTCCATTTGCTGTCAAAGTGTCACTATGTGGATCGCATGACACCCTCAAAAGATGCTTGGGTATCAATGAACTCCTAAAGACATCACGGAAGTCCATCTGGACCTGTAATGGTGACTCTCTAGCAGGGTTAAAATAATGGGTTTTTCGTTAGGTGTGAGATGTCGAAACAAGCACAGTAGGATGTCGAAATTTACTATGGAATTAGTGTCATTTAAAATGCTTTTGATGTCTTTCCGACTCAAATTTGAGCCAATGGTACTTATGACTGTACCTTTATCATTTGTTTTGAGATTCATAATTTGAGAAGAGCTATATTCGGGATAGGGAGAATAATAACTGTGCCATAAACTGCTATTGTATGCCATATCACATTATAGGTAAACCCTTTACCTGAAATTGCATTGCGAAATGTTCGCGTATCACCATTCCTTGTCAAGAGCATGCACATGCATAGGCGTAGGAACGTCTGAAAAAGTGGGAGGGCCAGGGTCAACAGCAGGGGCGCACCCAGGGATTTCGCAAAGTGCTATGGCTGAGCACTTTTGGATAGAGAAGCCGATAATTTTAATAGTGAACACACAACATTCACCGCCAAGGGGGATGGGGCAGGCCCCTGGACGCGCCTATGGCTAACAGCAACATGTGGTACTGAAAAAGAACTATCATCGCGGTATAAGTACTTTCAAATTCACACTTCACTCTGAACTTCGAATTCTATTCACGACTGATGGATTCTTTTGTAATAATAGGTTTATCTTCCTGGTGCCAGTGAAACCATTAGTACCTATTGCTGTTCAAATAAAATGTCTTCAACTTCCGCTATGGGTGTAGGGTAGGGTGGGTGGGGGGGGTGCAAGCTTATTACAGCCTCAATAATGAGTATGTGGTGTGCTCTAGTTTTCATGATATAGTACTGTTCGTCTCTAAGATGTCCTCCGTTGTAAATGTCACCGATGTTGGTAAGGAGAAAGAATAAGCAAGAGCGTAGCTTACTTGCTGTCTTATGGCAAAAGAAGTCTCATGATTGATGTTGGAAAGGATGAGAAACAGAAAAGACGGGTGATCGCTGGTTGAAAATTATTTGATCAGGTGTGTGGCAGACCAAGATTGGCAGGCTAACATAATTGTATGATGTTCGTGTGTTTTGTTTTAACAAATGTGTATGGTTTTAAGGCACTGCCGCTTTTTGCCAGAGTCGGTACGCTTTAGAGGGCCAGATGCATTTTCGTCCTCCAGTTGTGCTCTTAGGATCCCCCGGTGGTTATTTGGGGTTCCTCGCTCACATTTGTGGGACCCCAGCACGATTTTGGGTGCTCCGGTATAATTTATCGGGGTCTCGTCGTGACTTTTCGGGCCCAGGCGCGTGGTTCCGGGGGGATCCGACGCCAGTCTTCTGGGCTCGACACAATTTTTGTTGACTTCTGAATGATGTAAAGTTCGAGCCACGGCCTGATTTTTCTGGCCCCCGCGACATTTATTTATGTGTCCCGCGGCGATTTTGCGAGCTCCGGTACGTTTTTCGGTGCCGTATGCAATTTGTTAAGGCATCTGGTGGTATGTTTGAGCTAAGGAGCGATTTTCCTGGCTCTGACATTTATTTTTTGGAATCTCTATTTTGAAGGGCTCCGGCTTGATCCTTGTCGGGTTTCGATGCGATTTTGGGGCCACGCTGTGCTTAGCTGGGACCACCGACGCCAATGCTTGGAGAGCCCAAAGGGGAATTTTTGATGCCCCGACCAGGATTTATGGGACTACTGACAGGAATTTTGGGTCCAAAGCGCGATATTTGGGGGGCTTGGCGCTAGTTCGAGGAGCGTGTTGTACTTATCTGGGCCCTAGTGCGAATTTGGTGTTCCCGGCGCAAATTTTCGGGTACGGTGCAAGCTTTTGCTGCCCGTTGCATTTATTTATAACCCATAATTCTGGGGGCCCCGACGCAAATTTATGAGGCCCCAGAACCATTTTTGGTGACCCCGACGCGATTCTTGGGTTCTTGGAAGTCCACCTCTTCAGGATGTGGGGGGCATTTGCCATTGGTATGCCACTGCGGCTGCTCAACGAGATTTTTGTTCAGCCGATGGCACCCTTAAGAGTGGAAAGGCCCTTTGGAGAACTTTCATTCGGGGCCTGTTCTGAATTTTCCGGTGTTCGGGTCGACTCGATGGAGTCCTTTAGTGATTTTTTGGCGGTCGACTTGTATTTTCTGACAAAATTGTTGTGCCCCCAGCGCGATTAGCAGGAGCCCCGGCCAGACCTTTTGAGACCCAGCGTGGTTTTGAGGGCCCGGCGTCATTTTCGGGGGTCCCGAAAAACTATTTTGACCCCCAGCGTGATTTACAGGGGCACGGTCCGACCTTTTAAGGCATTAGCTTTTAAGGCCTCTCGTGGTGTGACCTTGTCAGGTCGCACCACGAGAGCCTAATCCGCTCGGGGATTCTGAAAGTCTGACAGGCGTTCTCGCACTTGAAGTTGATATAATAGGTTGTGTACCTCATTATTGTATCTATGCTACCAGAATAAATGATGGAAATAAGTATTTTACTATGTTGAATACCAGCACCGATAATACCCAGGCATCTCACTGAAAAGGTTGGATATTTGTGTGCTGTGCCAACTGTGAAAATCCATTGAAATGTGCAAATTTTTACGTTCTATTTCATACTACAGTCACGCAATGTACGTATCGTGGCAGTAATTGTATGCTTCAATGATCAAAATACATATAAGTGTTGAAGTGTATGGCAGCTAGGAGTAAGGCATATATAATACATCGCTATGTAATATCAAGGCAAGGAACTTGCACTTGCAAATTGTACGTCTTACTTTGATTGTGTTACGTTACTGCCTTCAGCCTATATAATTTTCTACTGTAGGCAATATTAATGAAATCGATGTGAAATATGTTAACAGTAAAAAAAACAGTGAAACTTTAGTATGAATGTATTTTAGTACTAGCTGGCACATCATCTGCTTTATCGTCTTTTCGTAACATGATATAAGGTGTGAATATCCGTA